>JAODKC010000130.1:20870114-20904444 GCA_026777985.1 Mormyrops attenuatus
CCATTTGGCTGAACAGCATCCAGACCTGTTAGAATCTTATATACCTGGATCATGTCCCCCCTTAATCTCCTTTGCTCAAGGCTGAACAGATCCAGCTCAGCTAACCTCTCCTCATAGACATTCCTCTAAGACCAGGGATCATTCTCGTAGCCCTACGTTGCACCCTTTCCCAAGGATTTAAGGTATGGTGACCAAACCTGCACACAATATTCTATACACAATATTGTAAGTGGGGTCTTACCAAAGAATTGTATAATCTTAGCATCACCTCGCTTGACTTAAACTCTCATATTCTTGTATTTATTACCACTAGTTTGAAGATGCAAACAAGTAAGAATCTCAATAAACTATGCATGCAGTAAAACCTTGGAAACATGACCGTAATGATAATGACCACATTTTCCCATAACACACCTATTTTCTTAAATAGTCACTAAGCGATTGCGCAACTGTAACTTAAGTATCGCTCAAGGTGATATATTATAAGGGTTGCACCTGCTTCCCGTGCGGGGACAGCTCGGAATCACCGCCGATGCGGCCCTGCATGTTGTGCTCGCTCTCGCCGTGCCGACACAGGTAGATGGAGTGAGAGTGTACATGTATGTTCATCAGGTAGTAGACAATCCTGCTCTGGATGTAGTCCTGCACCCGGTTGACCAGGAAACGGCGGCCCACATTCATCACCTTGATGAAGGAGGTATCCCTAGCGACAGATGCACCAAAAAATTTATCGGTAAAATGGGACTCTGGGTGCTGGAAATTACCTCCTTAATCACCTTAATCAGAGGGTCTTTCAGATCATCCAGTGCGGAGTCACGGTAAAGTACACGGAAGTAAAAGGTAGGGGAGACCCTGGATGGGATGGCAATCTATCACAGGGCACATATCCTCTACACACACACACACACACAAACATACACACACACACAGACCTGTACTCATATCTTTGTGGGGACCGTCCATTCATTTCTATGGATATAACCCTAATCCAAACTATGACAACCTTAACCCCTACTCAGCCCTAATCTTAACCATAAATAACCAAACCATATACAAGACTTAGGGCACTTTTAGTTTTTTGATTGCAGTCATAGATTTATTTACAAATGAGTTTCCCCTTGTGGGGACTGAAAAAATGTCCCCACAAGGCCAAAGTAACAGGTTTTTATCACATTGTGGGGGACATGTGGTCCCCACAATGTATTACATACAGAACCCACACACACACACAATGGGCAGTTTAGAGATACCATCATGCCTCACTTTATGTTTTTGGACTGTAGGATGATCCCAGAGTACCTAGTACTGGATAAGTAGTATAGTAAAAGATAAATGCATGAATAGCTGGATGTTAATGACAATATCTGTCCTGCAATCTGGGTTTTAAGAGTGTTTAAGCAAAATGCTGACAAAACAACAGGGAGTGAGTGAATTGTGATTTCCAACCTGTCATACTCATCAGGATCCAGTGGTTGGTATGTAACTTTATAGCACTCAATTCTCTTAAGGAAGTCGTCCATGACACGCTCTCGGTGTCTTTCTGGGTAGTCGGGACTGGACACCTTTACCTCCTAAGAAGAGAGTCCAATCATGACCCAAATAATGGAAGAACGACAACAACAGACATTACGTGGACAAGGCTAAATAAATGCCACTCACAACACTGTCATGTGACACTGCAATACATTGGTCAGAACGTACCAGAATATTGGCAGCAATGACTTCTGGGTCATCACATACTGACTCTACAAAAAACACCTGTTGAAGGAAACAGCTGTTTCAGCATCCTTCATAATGGCAATATTCACATTTATCAAAATATAGATTCTTCCCATGAGAATGGATAAATATGATTTCACTCTTTGTTCTGAAAAAGAGGCCCATGACCTTGAGGGTATCTGCATAGTTAAAAAAGAGTGTAGCTCATACTTTGTAGCCATTTTCCTTAGTGAAGGCAAGAATCAGGTCTCTTCTCTCCCGCGTTGTGTTTGTAGCATCAAACACCTGAAAATAAAAATAAAAGTTCACAGGGAAGGTAAACAAAAAGTTCACAGAGTCAAATGCAGTAAATGTAAAGGTGCCTCTGACAAACTTAATGTTTGCCAAGAACTGCGGTACTACCTATGAAAACAAACATGGCTGAATGACACAGAGTAAGCCAATACCATATGGAAATGTGGTGTGAGGTGCAGACAAGAAGATATTTTGGATCCCTGAAGTTTCGGCTTCTAACAATTCTATGTGGAGCTTACCTCAGTCACATGACACAGAGTGCTAAGCAGAGATGATGTTCCTAACAGGGCTACAGCCATTGGTCACACAGCTAAACATGCCTGCCCTCTGCAGGAGTGTGTAACGTCAAGGTCTCAACTTCTGGAAGGGTTTAAGGAAACAATGTCTTACAGCAATCTGGCCTCCTTCCTCATTCACGTATGACTTGACGTCTTGTAGAGCAACAAGGGCACATTGTCTGTAGGGAATAAAGGTTTTCAGTAACATCAACTTCTAAACATTGTAATATACTTCAGAAAGTTGTGATGTCTGCTTCCCATTGTAGCCCATTGAAGTCCTCTGCACATATGTACGTTGTGTATATACACAATGTATAACTATTTTAATTTTACATAGACCTAAATCAGTCTGGCTTCCAGAGTGGCTTCTAGCACACAAGCATTAAATAAAAGAATCACATCTTTACCTCTATATTAAAGCAAAAGTCCGAGCTGGTGGGCACAGCTTTTAGACTGCTGGGTATTTAGCCATGAGGGGACTGCAAAAACCGCACAACTGCAACTGATTAAAAATGCTTAATCAGATATCACCAGTTGCCCCAGTTTTCGGTTACATACATCACAGAATCAATATTTCCCAGCTGTCAAGCAAAAGGCTAGAAAATTGCCAATGAAATTAGCCAGCTCTTTCTTAATTAGTTTTTATTTCTGGCATTAGCTCGTCGCAATAACCTTGTCTGAGGTGCAGGGCCAGCCCAGATCTCTCCAACTGGTTCAGCTACTATTCGCCTTCACACTGTTTCATTGTGTGTGAAAAGGACTGATTTCTGTGAAAGTGTGTCAGAATTCTAATTTTTACATAATGCTGTCTATAACAGAGAACAATACAAAGTAGTTCCTGCCTCGGTACCTATGGACCAGGGTTGCTCACACGCCACATCTTGTATTTCTCATGCTGAAAAATAAGGGATAACACCCACCAAGGTGTCCCATTATAAAGAATAAATGGATGAGGCACAAGCATATGGAGTGGAGTCTCCTGCAGAGTTCATAGCTGTCCCGAGTTATACAGACTTATTAGCCACCTACCAGCCAATCAGAAAATAGCATCTGTTGTTTCCGGGTAAATTCCAAAATAAGTTGCATTTGATCCTGCTACAAGCATGTTATTATATGGATGCGCGCACACACGGATTGCAGACAAGCTGGAAGTGGAAGAGCAAGATGGAATGCATGCAATAAGCAGGGCTCTCAAGTCTTGTGCATTGACCGGGAGACACATGTTCCGCTCCTAACTTATGTAATCTCACTCCAAACTTTTGATGAAACTTGTGAGCCCTACTATTGACTGTGGAACTCAAAAATCAAGATGCAAGGGTGTCTAGTACATTGTAACCAACATCCAGAGAAACGAACTGGTGAGATGTTACTTTTAGGTGCTGCCATCTTGGATCCAACTGTCGGAATCATATTAAATCATATTAAACAATAATTGTAACTAAAAGAAAGTGGTCACTCTTCAGAGTCCCATCTGGTGTAGTTCTGCTGCATTGGGACATAGTGTATGGAGAGTAAACTTGTGTAAGCCTGACAAACCAGATGTTCAATTTCAAAACTAATCACCAACCACTCAGCAGAGGCCGGAAGCAACCTTCCTTCAACATACTTCCTGATTTTCATGGCTTCCTCGTTGTCGTGTCTGAAGAAATCGTAGGACTTGTAAGACTTCACCGCTTCCCGCCGGTACACACCCAGGTTAAACACTGAAGGAAGGCAACAACAAAGTCAACACCCAACATTAAAAGTTCCCTGTCAATTATGCCACTTCCTGCATACATGTTACCTTATTCAAATATATATCAATTTTAAAACAGGATGTGTTGATTTGATTGATACCCAAGGTAGTAACTGAGCTAACTGAGATAGTATGCTAGTTTATTTGTCTTAATCAGGCATAATAGGTACACGTGCCCAGGAAAGTAAACCTGGTAGCTTCTTCAACCGATTAGCCTGGTTGATACACATTGTGTTCCTTTGAGTCCTGTCATATTGACCTGGAAGCTTCTACTCTTTGGGTTAACTCAAGTCCAAGCTCACTCACCCTTGGTGGGCACACCTATCCAGTTGAGGTAGCGTGTTAGCTTCTTGGCCATGTATGTTTTCCCCCTTGCCGGCAGGCCAATCATCACAATTACAGTAGGGGAGTTGGTCATGTAGGAGGCCCACGCTGAGTAGATACAATGCACACAGACACAGTCATTGGAAAAGCAGTGCCGCCAACAAGTCTCACTGACCACACATATGATGATATGGTCCCGATAATTCCTGACATGTCTTACTTGAGATGACAGAGTTCAAAATGGATAAGCCCGCATGTTAAGGAATGTCCTCTAGTTGATGTCACCTCTTGTTACTGGGATGGTGTATTGATACCAAATAATTCCACTACATGTTACTGGCCAAAACTGATGCAATCTATTTTTATACCCATATAAAATATCAAGTAAATAACTAAGCTAGAGGTAACAAAAACACGTTGGCTTGACATAAGAGCTTGTTAAGGTCTAATTGGCAGAATGTGTCTCTCAACAGGACCCATGTCAAGCCGTCTCTGCACAAGTGGACAGCCCCTGACTAGGAAGGCTGAGCTGTGGTGGCGAAATAACAGTTTCAAGAGCAGAAATGAGTCCTTCTGTTGGACCTTCCAGAAAACGTCTCATTCAAGGTGACTTATACAAAGCTGGACATATGGATAATGAGTATAAATAGGACCGACAGAAAGCAAGCGCATGTCCCACAGGTATAAGTCCTGTGATAGTCAAACAGAGCTGTTGAGGGGGGATATGATTCACAAACACGAACATACAGACACCTGAAACCCACAGACTGTCACAAACCAAAAGTACAAGCTGTCCAACGTCGCAGTCAGTTGAAACAGGTTCCACCACACTATCCCAGTGCATGAAAACATCCAAAGTCTCATTGTCTCATTCACAGCCCAAAAAACAACAGTGACACACCAAACTGCTGGCAATTATCCCACATGCTGGAAAAATTGAGAATATGCGTGTATATATCAGTTTCAGAAAAAATATCTAAAGTGTCATGTTCAAATATAAGAGCATCTAGACTAAACCAAATCACATGGGAAAAGGATGGAAGTTTACATTTTGTTTGTGCCCTTATTTTCTTATGTGATTAGGCAGCAGCTTGTGCCTTTTCTGCCCCAATGGTGCCCTTCCAAGGGGGGGCAAAAGTTTACAGTGTCACTACTGTCGACACCCCCTCTGGCACCTTTAACCTCATCTCTAAGCCAAGAATGGGGTGTGTCAGTGTGGAACACTAGGCAACTGTTACCTAGTACCCGCCCCCACTCTGGCTCTCTGTCACACCACCAATGCTATATGAGGTGGCAGGCAGGACGATTGAAAATAGAAATCCTGGGCTCGCTGTTTCACAGCCAGGCATGACCAGAAGCTCTCGCTTACGCGTAACATGTGCATCCAGCCCACCGCTCTCGCTGCTTGGAGACAGGGCTCCGGCTGTCTGATTCTGGTCCAACAGTTTCTGGGGAGGGTGGCTTAGGTTTGGAGGGAGTTACGTGGGTGGGGGGATTTCATGAGTGGGACAGTGTTACAAAAACATAACATGTACATTCATGCGAGCTGATTAACCGCAGTAAGCATAATAGTAGGTGAAATTCCTCACCACATCTAAATTCAGTTTGGTTCTGTTAATGGGCAGGAGTGGGGAGAGTTTTGCAATTATTATAATAAAAGCAGCCTGTATGACCTCATATCATCATCATCATCATCATCATCTTCATCTTCCTTAGAAGACATGTCCTATACTAGTGACTTTATACCTCTTCATTTACTAATGGCACAGATTTAACTGCCAGTCGTTGCACCTGAGCATGCACTTCAGAAGACAGGTGTGGCAGAAACCAAATTCAGGCCAGGATGTCAGAATTTGGAGGTGTACGGTTGGGGCAAGTGTGAGCAAATCAGAATATCTTATCTAAAAATAATCCACCGTTTAAACACGTGTTTGCAAGAATAGCTAAGAATATCTTCAATCAGTCCAGACAGCAGTAAGTAAAAACAATTTGACCTCCCGTTATAACCATAGATATATAGGAAAAGAACGGCTACTATACACTGAATAAATTCCATAAACACGTAATTTGTCCTGACAGAATATTTTGTCATTAGACCAGTACCGTAAGTGCTTTCCCTGTGTCAGATTCCTAAAACACACACCAGAGCGTGCGGCCATACTCACAGCATTTCTTCTCCGTGGTCCTGTACTCCGTTTTCTTCAACTCAGCGGAGTTCAGTGGCACACAGTTTCCCTGCGGGCCAGATGACATGACTGGCAGTGCGACGGTCTATTTGAATTGCCGGACTTGCTTTGATCCTAGGAGGACTGGGTCTTCATTGCTTCAAGAAGCAACAATTTTATCTCAGACCACAAACAAATGTATTTTGTGCACACATAATTGATTCCAGAAATCATTGCATTCCAGTTATATGCTATATCAACATTTAGGCCTATTAGATGCGTTTATACTCTTTTTATTGTAATCCCGAGAGGTCGAAGTGTGCTATAGAGATCTTAAAATAACTTAACAATGTACTAAACTCAATGCATGCATGATAATAGGGAAATAATGCAAAATACTTCGGGGCGGTGCATCACACATGTACCAGTCGACGATCACCGTAAATTAAAGCGAAACATCTAAACGAAAATACATGCACGGGTGTCATTTCATTGCAATTTTTTTCTTTTGTTTAGTCATTCGAATAGTGCCGACTCGCTATTAGACGTCTATGTAGTTCGCTTTGAGGTGAAGTAGATTATATACCGCTGGTGAATATTTCGGCTGAACAGCAGTGCGACGTCATTAAAACGCTGAGCAATATATAGTCCTGGCAAAAGCGTGAAATTAAACCGGTTTCCGAAATATCAATTTGCAATGCGTTAGGTAAATCCCAAATGAATCAGGATGTTCAGAACGAAAATAAGCATCACTATAACAAACACTCCCCCCCCCTTTGAATCTCCCTTCATTATATTTTACCTCGTTTAAGTCTAGCTAATCTTCTAGATATCTTATAACAGCGATGACAATTCCACGGAAAGCACCCACTTACCTACCTACGTCCGGCTAATAATAATCACAGTGGAATAGTACCATATCATCGAACGGAATAATACATATATATATATATATCTTTCTTGCAGCCGGAAATATATTTAATACGTGTTGTACTTAAAGGTACAAAATCGAGAATGTTGTTCCCTTGCATGTAGCTTAGCCGGCGAAAATTCTTGCGCTGTGATACTTGGGCCAATAATGCGGTTACTACGGCAGAGAAACAGTATTATTACCTCTGCGAAGATGACCTTCCGAAACGGTACCGGCCAAACACATGAATGAAGGTGTGTCTCTACGTCATAGTCTTGTTACCGTATTTCTACGAATAGAGGTAATGTTATTAACCACGACTTCGATCTGAATGCTATACTCCCGAATTGGAGACAGTTTGATGCTTCCATTTATCGTTCAACACATCATTAAACCCTGTACTGCACTATAGAACTGTAAACGCAGAGAGATCATGTTGGCTGAAGTGCTTCATGTACGAACAGTAAGTGGTAGTGTTTGAAGATTCAGACAGAAGACAATGCATTCTGTATAATGCCGTCTGTATGGTGACCAGAGTCGACACTTACTTGACAGTACATAAGACGAGTTTCCGTTATTAATATTAGCATTTATATTCAATACTCGTTCGATTTAGCTCCCAAAAAGCTACAAATGTCTATATTATTAATTAACTTATTTTCCATTCAAACTGACCAGTTTACATGTCCAAAAACCCAACTGAATCCTAATAAAAGTCTGCTCGCATTGGATTATCATGCAGGAACGTCACTAGAGATTTATGAAAGGGGGGCTAAGCCTTTTATAAGGGGGTCTGATTTCAATGAAAATGAACGTGAACACAGAATTTAAACTAGTGTACACAATAACGTTCATTAGTAACAGTAGGCCTACAAGCAGTACTGTAATTAAATTCATGTTTTACAGTACACTCAATAACTGGTTAAAACTACCGAATAAAAATGATGCTTTTACAAATATTTCGTCTCATAGTTTTATTATTCCACCCATTCAACCACGGCCTCATAACACATATCGCAAGATCGCGGCAGATAGGATCACCGGCCAGTCCATGAAATAATTTGAATAATATGAAGTTGCTATGTGCTCCAGCCAGAATATCGCTATTTGGAAGGCGTGTTTGCCGAATTTCCCAGTTATGTTCTGCTTATCCTGAAATTACAGGAAAATCATTTCCACCTACAGTTAGGAGAACATCATCAAACCGTTAAGATGTAATTTGGTACGAGCCTGAATAGAACTCCTTTCTGCAAATACACAAAATACCCGTGGGACTGTTCACCGTTCCCAGTTCACTACACAACTTATTTAATTGGAGTTATTCACAGCTGTTTAAAGCACACAAGTGGCCTGTAGCCATTTATGTTACACATCTCACCACAATTTAGTGGCCGTAGTTGTTAGTCATTAAATTTAATCTAATTTATTACAAATGAACTAACAGCGGCAGAATACATCGGAGGGAGAGAGTAATTAAGGCAATAGCCGGGAAATGCATTTTTAACAAAAATACAATCGCATACAGATAGGTTTGCTGATGCATAATACAACAATGGATAGTGGAACACGAGTTGCTCTGTACCAGCGTTGTTAAAGCCAGTGACCTGCAAAATGAATTTAGTGATACTTTGAATTCATCGTAGCTTGCCCTCCTCCAGACGCAGTAACCAATTAAATCTTTTAAAATAAATACTTAAACAAGGCGCCACATTTTATTTAATAGCAACAATAACAATAATAAAACACTGGGTTATGGATCCGCGTAATAAAAATGCGTAAAACGTTTACTTCGGCTTATCGTTACACAATCACCGCACAGCAGCCTAAGATTGTCATACATCCTTGAATACATTTCCTCCGGTTTAATTTCCGATTCATTGGATTTTGACTCCATCGCTTAGAGCGTCCGAGTCGCTTCCTTGCATCTCTTCAGGTGAAATTCTCGAAACGTCCACTTTTTCTCATTGCGATTTTTCCACCCTTTCGTGCTTCGCCACCCTAAACAATCTCCGAGACTGTCACAGGAAAAAGGCACTAAGGGGGCTACACCTGAGGGCGAGGTAAATGTTTTTGTATTATGAAATACTCACGGTGCGTCCACGAACAAAAATGTCCGTCGGATTACTTACGAAGACAGTAGTTTTGCACATTCGGTCTAGGAAAGCAAAGCGTAACCCTGTTTCTGCCGTTGAATTGGTCCCGCCAAATATCAAACCGCTAAAATAACCCGTATTGATCCAGTGTAAATATTCATCCCATGGAAGAATTAACATTTTGGACACACACTGTTTTGAGTATTCTCCAATGGCTTATAAATAGGGATGCCCTTCCATGCCATCTGTAGCAGTTTGGCTTCAGGGATCACTGATGAAGATCACAGCAGATATCCTTCACTGGTCTGCGATCTGTGGAACTCAAGTCATCTGTCCGGACTTCGTATCATGGCTTGATTTTCCACAGCTGGGAGCAGGGACAAAGATTAAAGCACAGATGAGGATGTGTTGACTCTCTCCCTTTCATTCTTTCCTTCTTCTCAGCAGTAAAAACACCACAGACCGTACACATCACACACAAGCAGAGAGGGACCTTCACTCACCCTGATGTTAAAACCCAGCAGATCACTAATCACAGCGGAGACTGCCGACAGGATAACCACACGCGTGATGTTGTAGATCAGAGGGTTCACGGTTAGGCCCAGCAGCCGGAAGGGTTTGTCCAGCTCCTGAGACAAGAGTTGAGGCTCAGAATCATTTTCATTTATCTATATGGTAGAAGTCAATTTCATCAAAAAGCACATCCCATTTATTTAGATTTAAAATGTACGACAATACCCTGTCTTGGCCTTTATCTCCAAATTTTGGCTATAAGTTAGATCACAATGCAACCTCAGCTGATGGTAACTTAGCCTCTCACTATACCTGACCATAATGAGCTATCACTGTTCAGGGCAGAGTGGAATTCAAAGCAAGCTAATCACATCATACTTAATATGACAGGTCAGTACTGCAATGCCCAATATGGACACTGATCTTACTTTCATCAGCTTCGTAGCTAGTTTCAGGACGTTGTTGACAATGTTCAGCTCATCCTTCTTGTTGGGTTTCTTTTCCATCTTCAGATATAAATTAATCTGGAGGAAAAAAAGGAAGGTAATTTTGGTCCATGAAGTATTTTAGTACATGTGCAGCAAAATGAATCGCCAAATGTAAATCTATTTTCCCTGCACCTTTGACTGAAAATGGTGTCTGCATCTGACATGATGACCTAAAGCCACAGTAGAAAACTAATGGCGCTTTCCCACCGGCATAGAGGAACTGAGCCAAACCCGAGCTGTATCGCGAAGAGAGACTAGTGTACATCATGATTTACTATGTTCTAATTTATGGTAGCACATCTGTGAGAATCGCAGTGTTATGTTAGCATCAAATGCTAGCAGAATTAGCATTCGCTTGTGTGAATTTCCATTATGAATCCATCCCGTTCAGCTGTTCTACAGTACTTTAAGTATCCATCCATCCATCCATTTTTCAAACCGCTTATCCTTCTGGGTCGCAGGGGGGCCGGAGCCTATCCCGGAAGCTATGGGCACAAGGCGGGGAACAGCCCAGGATGGGGGGCCAGCCCATCACAGGGCACACACACACACCAGTCACTCACAGGGCAATTTAGTAAACCCAATTAGCCTCAGCATGTCTTTGGACTGTGGGGGAGAACCGGAGTACCTGGAGGAAACCCCACAATGACATGGGGAGAACATGCAAACTCCACACACATGGAACCCAGGTGGAGACTCAAACCCTGGTCCCAGAGGTGTGAGGCAACAGTGCGAACCACTGCACCACCATACCACCGCCACTTTTTAAAGTAGGTGGCTGTAAATTTAAGTTCCGAGTTATCGGGGATGCACCGTGATATTTGATAGTACTAATAATTAATTATTTAGAGAATATGCCCATCTGTCATTCAGATCATGCATGCATATTGATGCAGAACAACAGTATGTCTGTGAATTTCAACGAATCAGATTGTGGTGATGTAATAAGCTCAGTTTGGTCACGCTTTCAGCCCTGCTAATACATCAGCGCGGGTACTACTCAGAAAAGTTACAATGGAAAACCGTCAGTTCACATATGGCTTGTTTCTTAGTGGCAGTGGAAAAGCGCCATGAACAGTATTTACAAAGGTGGGGGGCGGGGGGACACACACAGCATGAAGTTGTACCTGTTCTGTGAGCAGCACAGACACGTTGCTGTACTTCCGGTTGGTCTCGAAGCCCAATGTGGAAAGGCGCAGCAGAAAGACAATAAGGGCAAATCCCCAGATCAGCAGCTCCCAGTTAGTCTCTGAATACAGGAAGGTGTGGTGGCTGTGAAGGAGCTGCAGGGGTAGGAGGAGATTAGATGAAACACTCAAAATGACCTTGGAAGCCTGGCCCATGACATTCTATGCCCCAATGTGGAAGTCCACCATGGAAGTTTGTGAAATGCAGTTTTGTTTTTAACAATAATGCAAAATAGGAGGTATTCTTTACAGCAGTGTTTCCCAATCCAGTCCTCAGGGACCCACTACCAGTCCATGTTTTTGTTTCCTCCCAGCTCCCGGTAAGTAGACTCTGGGTCCCTGAGACCTGGATTGAGAAACATTGCTTTACAGAACTAAAACATGTTAAAAAGCATTTATAAAACAGAAAGATAAGAAGAAAACAATACTGCCACTTGGCTCATTTGTAAATAGAACTATGGTAACCACAGTTTTAATCTCAATGTCTAGCTAATACTGAAATGCTTTCTGGAAATCATTTAACCAATATAGCTAATGCTTTGTCGACTTTAGATTGTTTTGTATTCAATGGAAATGCACGCGTTGCTTTCAATATTGGGCTATTTATACAAGCATGAATAGGATTTTAATAGCTGCTATGGAAAAAATAAGTTAGTGTTTCGCTGACAGGTATGGCTGACCTGTGCACAACTGATGAAGGAGATGGAAAGAGCAAGAAGGAAGATGGAGGACACAATGACATCAACCGATCGCTGGGGTCCACGCCTCTGCAATGGAAAAAGCCACCGACACAAACACAAAGGAAAAACAATGTGAGGCTTCAGCCAGACAAAAATGTCTCTCTGGTGGACAGTGGTGTTACAGGACAGTGATGAGGAGACAGGACCCTCCATCCGAACCTTGAGGAATGACCGCAGTGACAGCCACATCTTTATGTTCTGAACTTTCTTCAGCCGGAAGTGGGGGATCTCTGACTTCTTGGCCTTCCGTGCGGACGTCAGGTGGCTGAAGAGCTTGGCAAAGAGGAGGCGCTGTTGGGGGGAGTAACACGTTAGACCAGTGTTTCCCAATCCGGCCCTCAGGGACTGTCAGAGAATTCATGTTTTTACTCCCTCCCAGGAGCAGAAACGTGAACTGTCTGGCAGGGAGCTGGGCGGGAGCAAAAACATGAACTGTCTGGGGGTCCCTGAGGACCAGGTTTGGATAGACTAAAGGTTTGACTCAATGGTCAGGAGAGAAGAGCATTTTTAATACTTCTGTGCATCTGGTTCCCTAGCCTGCCTGTTAAAACAGACCTTATAAGGCTGCAAGGTTCAGCCAGTCCAGCAGATTCACCTGTTTGTACGTCCTCTCTGCTACACACATCATGAAGAAGAAAAGTCCATAGAGGCAGACCCTCTCCACGGTGGTGATGAAGAAAAGGAAGTACGCCACCATACTGGGAGGCCCGAGCGCCATCTCCATCAGCTCAGACAGCGAGAGGGAGCCCAGGCGAGCTGCGTCAAGCCCCTGCACCAGCCGGAAACCGAAGGGCAGCAAGGCCAGCGCGGTGGTCATCACCACACCCAGCATCAGGTAGCCCACCCCCTGCTCCACGGCCTTCACCTGGCCCAAGATGGAAAATCACAATAAGGACCACCTTCAAAGGTCCACATGACCTTTACTGCATGGCAGGCCAAGTACTGGGTAGCAAACAGGATAAGTGGCTAACCCGATTCAGGATGATACCACTCATGTCCAATACAGACATGTCCATCTTCTGACATTCCCCATTCTCCCAGATGATGGCGCTGACACGGTCTTCAGATGGGTGGCAGGCCTGCAGCCAGGACAGGTGACTCTGGGCAAAGAAAAAGGTTAACTTCACCCCTTTCCACTGCAAAATGTTGGTAGATCATCAAACTGCTTTTGGCCAGGTCAAACCTGGGTAGACAATGTTAACAATACCAAAAACGGCAAAATGCCGTGGCTGACACGATATCTTGGGCACAGCTGGGGTGTTGGTGGCACACCTGCTGGAAGCTGTCATCCTCACTGGTTAGCATAATGGGCACAGGCATGACGTGGCTTTGCCGGGTCTCCTCATCACTGTCACTGCTGCCGGAGGAGGCAGAGTCTGGTCCTTGGAGAAGCTCCTCCCACATGGCGTCATCGGTATCGGAGGCGGGCCGAGAGCTTTCTGAGGGGCGCAGCCGCGCGATTTGCCGAGGTGGAAGCCTGGCCATTCTCCCTTGCGTCTTGTTGCTCTCCTCCTGGCCAAAGTGCAACACAGCATCTCATACCTCCTATACACCAAAGGATCATGATGCTAAAAGCCTAGAAGGTAATCCGGCAAGCTACCTGAGGGCACACCGGAGGCACTGGGCTTGTCCTGAAAGACGCACGACTCCTTTTCCTCAGGATGGTGCCGGCAGCTGTTGTCTTCTTGGAGCGGTGCCGCCGACCACTTGGCTGATCATATTCCTCAGCGTCCTCCTCACTGGACAGCTCCTCGGATGCCCCTAGCTTGACAAAACTGTTCTGTGGCAAAATGAAGACAAAGAACAGCACAAATTAAGTCAAGGTTATCTAGTGTGTTTTTGTTTTGCAAGACCATTACAAATGAACCCAGACCACAAGGTTTGGCACAAGCTAACCTCTTACCCCTTTTTTCTCTCTCCTGTATATGTTCTGGATTTCATTCTGCAGTTCCAGGTCATTCAACTGCTCCATCACCTCCTTCTTTGCACCTCTACCCTTCCTCTGTCTGAAGCAAATAGTTCAGGAATTACAGCACATTGCACACATTCTATGCATTCAAAAGGTCCAGTCGGCTGGTAGGCCCCACCTCTTTCTGCGGGTCGGACTTCCGGCGAGGTTGGTTGAGGGGCTGACCGGTAGACTTCTGCTGGACTCCGTAGATACAATCTGACAGTGCACGGTTCCTAGCAGAAGCATCAGGCATGCTGGCCCCACCACTTCGCTGACGCCAGCCACCGGAACCACCATGTACACAATCATGGCGGCCACTATGGGCACATACACAGGGAGGAACTCATGGTCACACAACCGGGTGAGGCTTCTTGACCCTTCTGGGCTGTGTTTGTTGGGGGTGGGGTTCCCGAGATGCCCAGTACAAAATTAATGACTAACAAACCTTCCAAGAAGTACAGCAACAGCAGCCACATGGAGATGCCCCGTGAGGTGACCTGGGTCCACCATTGGAAGAAAAGTGGGAAGAGCAGGACCCTTACAAGACCCTTCCGGGTCAGTGCTGTCCAGGGACTCTGAGGCTTGGCCTTGCTGAAGGTCGAGCCTGAAAGAGGGTCCCAGTTGCCAATGAGCTCAGTATCTTCTAGCAAACCCAAAGCACCCACAAGGCAAACAGATTACTTCACCAAGCACCCTGTGGTGGTTTCGTAATACTGCCTCAATTTGTTTTGTTTCTGATCTAAACCTTTGTTTCACGCCTAGTCCGGACCTCACCTCTTACTAAATCAACGTCAATAAGGTCAGCCTTGATATGGCCCGTCCTCTTTGGCTTGTTGCCGAAACCCTGCAAACCAAAGTTTAATGCCACCTTAGTCGTTGCATTTAGGGGAAACATAACAGTTAAAGGCTGAGCAAGCGCTAGTGTCCACAAAACAAGAATCTGACCTTTAGCTCTGTTTGGTCCAGTGATTTTTCCCAGACCTGCTGGTCATAGGCTCCAATCTGTTGGCAAAACAGTGCGCAAACAGCCATTGAAAAGAAAAAAAAAAACTTTGAAAGCCATTCTGTGCCTAACCCTCTCTGGTTAAAGTAAACCACTAAACCTTCAACGTCATTAGTATGGCCCACCAAGTCTGACCTTCTCTTGATACCAGGATATCCCTGCCATCCTTGCTTTTTGATGTTGCTCGGACCTCTGGTGTCAAGTCATTTCACTGCAGACACCAGAATGGCACTGTCACAGCAAGAGAATGTAGTTACCACAAGGCAAAGCAGCAGATTACAATCACCAACGGAAAATTATGTAAAAAAAAAAAAAAAAAAAAAAAACACGATGTCACAAATTAACGTAAACTGCAGCGTATGATTTTGCGTTCAGATTTACACAAACGTAGGTACGATTCCTAGGAATTTTACAAATCCCAGTGTATCTGTGTCCGCCAACGTGTACAGAAAATTATACTTCAATATGCAGTATGTAATTTGCAACGGCATCTGGGAAATTTATTTGATGTGCGTGAAAACAGAGATAAGTGTTACTTCTCACTTTCAGGAAGAATTCCCGGGCCTGCAAACTCTTCACACTTTTCGAACAAAGGACGAGAAACTTACCTCCTAGTGATCTGTTTAACCATCGAAACTAATCTGATCCAGTGAAACGTGCCGGTCTTTTTGCACTCAGTTTCCACATCAAAGATCAAGTCATGTCTGTAACAGTTCAGAAGAGCAGGCAGCATGCCAACACCTTCGCTTGTTTGCGTCTGATCAAATTACCCCCGCACCCTTTTTAATTCAGTCGCATTTAATCCGAAACACACGAGCTTGGCGTGTCCGCAGGGCTGGACTGGGTACGGGAATCACCTGCCGCGCATCCGCACAGCTGAATAAATCCACAGAACCGTGCGAATCAGTAAAAACTAACCAGTTCACCGGCTCCTTCGCTCTACCAGGTAACCATGAGCGGCCGCGGGGTTATTCCTGGTGTCGGTTCGCCCCGGGAAGCTGCAAAGGGAGCGACCCCCGGTGAACCGGTCCAGCAGAATCCACACCGACCCACGGGATCCAGCGTACTTCCTTGTTCCGGGTTAGTGAGACCCGCCTCCCCCGTCGGCTCCTGCTTCCCTGCGCCGCCGTAGCTTCACTGTAATGTGATTGTTAATACCGACACTGCCATGGCTGTGTCACATTGGTCAGTATAAATTTAACGTTAACATTTCCAGCCGTAACTTGGGGCTTTTACCATTACATGCATAGTATGATTGGTATATTGTATATGATTTTTTTGGGTAATCATTGCAATTTTGGTTTTTAATGAGAACTGCTGTGAGATGTCAGCACTGTTGCTTCTCAGGCTGTTGTTTTCAGTGCCCTTTGTCCTATTAGTCTTTCTCTATTATTATTATTATTATTATTATTATTATTATTATTATTATTATTATTATCAGGGGCATTGCTAAAGATTGTTGGCCCCATGAAAGCATACCATATTGGGCCCCCCAGTCCAGAACAATCCAGTTATTTTCCAATTTTGTTAGGGGCCCTGTCACTCCGAGGCCCTTGGAATCGTCCTAACTTCCCCCATTACGGCGCCTCTAATGATGATGATGATGATGATGATGATGATTATTATTATTATTATGCCTTGGTGCAAAACCAGTTGCCCTCTGTAGACAGTAAAGTTGAAAGATGAAGTTGAGCTTGATTGCTGACCCGGGTTTTAGGGGAGTCCGACCCCTTCCTGCTTCCCTCGCCGGCTCCTGTACAGGTCCATGTCTAAATAGCGGCGGTTTAAATCGATTCCGTGGACGTTCCCTCTCATCCGCTGGTTCCCTCCCGATCAGCACAGGTTATAGCCAATGTCATCATTTTGAGCCAAAGTGAAATTGCCAGGCAAGTCAGCGTCCCCTCAGAAGTCTTGCTCCCTAGGCGGCTGCCTATGTCACATATAGGAAGGGGTCTTGGTGTCATTTCGTTAAAATGCTGAGTATTACTCATAGTTGTATATTACTCAAAATAATAAAAAATAATACATTGTAATTGCTACCTTGCCGTTTAATCAGTACTGAGAGCTGCTGACGATGTTGTCATGGCGACTGGGGTTCACCTGAACACATCGCGGTGTTATCGCTCTTCAGGTTAGATTTATATATATATAGCGCCTTCCCAAAAAGGATAACTCGAGGCCTATAATATGAGACCTAGAAGCATTATAAGCATTCTAGAAATTACTGAAGTTACTGACTATAACACTAGGTTGTATGTAATGCATTTGCGGTCATACATAATATCATTGTAAATAAACAATGTAGGAGACGTTAAAATATGTATGGCGTATATGATAGAGGATCCCAGGAGACAGGACAGGCATGTGCAAAATAAAAGCTAGAATTTTTAGAAAACTTTTTTAACATACTTGGTCTCCTTTATACTGTATTTTGTATATGTGTGACCCTTAACAATATGACACAGTAGTGTGTGTAGCATGTGGTATACAAAGAGATTCACTGTCCATGCCGCGTACCGCACTCTGGAAGCTGCAGCTGTTCCCAGTGGGCGTAGAAGCAATCTGTCAACCTTTGATTCACAGTCCTGCATCCAGGCACTGAAGATTTGGACCAAAGTGGAGCCTGAGAGTCTGTAACTGCGAGGCAGGTGTGATTCCCACTGCCAGCTAATACACTCTGTTCGCAAAACATTTATCAACATCACATAGCATATTCTTGTCCTGGGCCCTGCAGTTGAAGCTATACCCTGTAGCTGAATCATTCTGTGAATATCATGATCTAATTTTACAGTAATCTATTGCCAAGTATGTTCTCTATCCCTGTCACTGAAAGACTACACAAAGCATGTTTGTTTCTGAAAAAGTGTAAACGTCTGCCTTCTGGTAACCTTTACATAATGTTTTCGCAATAGGCTTATCAACCAATAAGGTCTTCCAGTAGGTATGGAGTGAATTAAATGTGCGATGGGTTATTTTGGGAACCGTCTTTTACTAAGTGTGCGCGTTGCTGTTTTAATCCTTACTCCGCATTCCTTGTAATTCTAATCTGCCAACGCATCACACTTTTGACTGTGGTGTCCGTTTGGAGACTGTTAGGTACTTTATGGCCACTAGGTGGCATACAGTATTCACGAAATCTGTCCACCCCATTTCTGCAACCGCTTATCCTTTTCAGGGTAGCGGGGGGTCCGGAGTCTATCCTGGAGGCTACGGGCACAAGGCAGGTATTCACAAAATGCTATAACAAAATTCAACTTTACCCAAGAGCACTAGAGAAAAGAATTTATTATTCCTAATTTAACAAGTGGTTAGTCACCTTAAACGCGGGAAATGTAACGTGTTTAACTTACCCATCCACTAAAAAGATTCGAGACACCAAATCTTTCTGAAATACAAAAAAACACTCTCCTTAAATTTCAAATAAAAAATGCTCGCTTGACCAAGACTGGGGGTGCACACATGTACCCCTAACTGCAAGACAGTAATGGCAGCTTTTTAATCTGAAGTGTTTACTGCTAGCTGCAACACAAAATGTTCGCACAACGTTTCCGTAACTCAGTAAAGTAATGATGGTTACCGGCACTGATTCATTTGACGATGAAGTAGGTTGCATGCATGCAGAACTGCCAGAATTATTATTTGTTAAGTTAACATGACCGCGTCCCGTTAAAAGCAACACTCAGCAGTAAAGTGTATTGAAAAATTATCCTTAGCCTCTGGCTCCTGTAGGGAGAAAAAATAAAACACTATGATATTTTCAGGAGGTTCCTGAGGTTTAATGCCGGTAATGGTCCACAGCACCTGAGCAAGCCACGTCTCCACATCAGCGGCATGTTACGGGAGCTGCCTTTAAACCCTACTCAGAAGTATTTACTATCGTCATCTTAGTGCACTAATTAGTAACAGTCCCATTCACTCTCAGACATGCACCATAGACAACAAACATATGTTCGACTTTCATAAAATTCACACGTTGAACCTTCATAAGCACAAATCCTTTAAAAGAATAGACGTCTTTAGTTGAATTCATTTTATACTTCATTTAGATGTGTATATATATACATATCCTGCAAGCTATTTTTGTATATTATTATAAAAATAGCATTAAATATTTTGTGCAGAAATGTATTTATGAATGCTTTGTACTTGTATTTTATATTTATGAATGGCATCTCAGCGCAGTGTTCCCTCCCTTTCTCTTACTCATTGTCAGCTTGTACTGGTAAGCAGTTGGAAGATGGATGGATTGAACATATTTCATTGGGTTGTGAAAGCAGAAGCGCTCCCAGAATCCATTTCCTAATGGGTCTCTGTCAATGGATGAAGTTTTACGTATGTTAGAAGGTTTGAGAAAAGGTCTCCACCTAAGAGTAGTTCTGAGCAGCAGTCATATTGTGTTTTTGTTGCTAGAGGCCTCTGACGACTGATCCTCTTCGGCCGCGGTGCATACCAACTTGGCTTTGATCTTCTTTGTGGAGTTGATGATGAGGAGGGGGCTGAAGGAGGCGTAGCAGGAGGAGAAGAAGACCCTCATGTCGGCGATCACAGCGGGCACCTGCGGCACACTCAACATGTAGAGCCAGATCACGTTGTCGATGCCGAAGAAGATGGCGTAGAGCGTGACCAGGGACACCACGGTCTTGGCCGCCCGTGTTTCCACCGTGTCTCCCTGGGTACGCCGGCTGGAGCTACGGATGCTCCGCACCTGCCGACTGTGGCGGTGCAGGAGGAGAAGGATGTAGCCGCTGGACCAGAGCATGAGGCCCACGAAGAGGAAGTCGCGGACAGAGATGGCCACACCGTTGACCACGTATGACAGGTTGTCACGGAAGTTGACGTGGCAGAAACCCAGGTTGAGCGTGAAGGGCGGCACGGTACCGTTGCGCGGAGCGATGGAGAAGAATGGCGCCGCGATGCACACGATCATATTAAGGAGCCACAGCCCTGCCGAGACGGGCAGGATGAGCCGAGGCAGCCGGGTCTTGAGGGCAGACCAGTGTGGGCTGGCCGGGGCGATGGTGGCGGCCTGGAAGGCGCTCAGCATGCAGGTGATGCACACAGAGAGGGCGCGCGTGATACGGTAGATGTAAATCACCACCTTGCAGCCGGGATCGTCCAGCAGGTTGTGCAGGCCGAAGACCGTCATGGTCTGGGGGACGCAGCGAGTAAGCAGGAGCATCAAGTTGGCAAAGGCCAGGTGGCCCATAATCAGGTCCACCGGTTGCAGGTGGCCTTCGGCAAGCGCAATGTGGATGTATGCCAGTAGCACTACGAGGTTGCCCAAGATGCCCAGCCCTGCCTGGAGGAGGAAGGATACCCCCTTGATTGTCAGGCACAGGTCCATGGCCCCAGTCCTGGATTCTGCCACATCAAAGACAATCACGATTAGTCAGCAAGATGTAGGTACCATATGGGGGAAACTGCAATAAGGTGAATTTACACCTAGACAGACAACTAAGACTTGGTAGCTCATAAAAAATGTCCTTACCTCTGCCTGCTACTGGGGGCACAACATCAGAGCATCTCCTTCCACTGGAGCGGGAGAACCGTAACTCCAGACATCGGCCAACATGGCAAAATTTATAGCTTTGCTTGCCCCTTTGGGAACGGACGAGATTAGTTCACGCCAGGACTTGAAGGAAAACAAGGGAGATTACTGGTGTAAACACAAATGAGCAAAAGGTGGGGGGCAGCTTCTGTCATGTGTAAAAAAAAAAAAAAATACTTCCCACAGCACACTATCAGAACCAGCAGGCAATATACACCACTGGGCATGCATGGAAGATAACATCTCGTCTGGTGACGGGAGTCTGACCTTCACATGTCCTCATGGACACAGCAGATCCAAGGGCCATTGTAGTGATATTCACAACCTCACAAAATCAAGGAAAAACAGGGAAGTCTATATCAAAGGTAGGATTTAGGAGTGGGTAGGCACACAGAGAAGTCAGTAGAGAAAATGTAGCCTATTCTTTTAGTATATACACATACGCAGACTTGCACAAACACACTCATACACATTACCTATGGCAGATTAAACTGTTAAATCCACACCTTGTATTTTGCAATTTCTCTTCCGAAATTTTCCGTCCTAAATTATTAATACATTTTATACTCTGCTCCAATTCTGCCATCAACCCTATAGGATTAGTGATTATAATAAGTAATTATAGCAAAATGAATTGTCCCCTTTTGATGGTCTTTACTTGCTTGTTTGTTTTTTATTTTTTGTTAACAGTTCCATCGACGGGGCGTCATTAATTAATTAGAGAGATAATTACACCCTGGACTAGCTTTAGAAACACATGATTAAATGCGACACCAATGAGACGGCAGCCTTTGCACACACTTGCCGCCCAGCATGCGTAAGCGGCATGTCACCGCAGAGCGGATAGTGATGGGCCCCCCTCTCCCCCCAGAGCAACTTTGTTATTCTTTCTGCATCGTTACACTTACTACGCTATTAGGGAAGTCATTTAAAGTTATTTTGGGCGTGCAGCTGGGTCCTGTCCCCCCCCCACCGTCTCCCAGGGGGGTGTGTGCAGCACCTTGGGTAATTACTGGGCCTGAAACTGTCATTGGTTTAAATTGGGAGCACTGGGAGACACTGTTGTGTTTTGAGCCACCGTTGGCCGCGTCTTCCCCCCTCTCCGGTTTGCCTCTCTCATGCCCGTCAGCCTACCTGTGACGCCATTCACCTTGCCCCCCCCCGTGCCCAGTTGCGGTGGTGCGCAGGTCGTCCTGCCAGCACACACCTGTTTTCGGCACGCTGTCTGTCGTGACATCGACTTTCACGCCAAAGGGGTTCCATAAACGCTCACAGATTGTAGATGCTGGATTCCTAGTGCTGAAATATGACTGGGAGATGAGTCTCATGGGACATTATGCTATGAGGTTTGACCCTCATGCATTTCCACACAACTGCTGCTCGATTCCCGTGTGTGTTTCCCATCCCGTCGGCCTCCATTCGCTGTTCCCATGTGCGCGAGCACACATATCTTATAAAATACTATTAGTTGTGAAGCTTTGAGTTTTTTCTCACTGACAGCCCCAGGCATGCCATTAATATGTTTTTAGGAAGGCTTTTAATCGTTTTCATTAACTTTAGAATTGAACCTATCTGGCACCAATATATTTTTGGTTGTGAGTGTTTGCCTTTGGTGGTTTTTACACTCTGTTGATTCAGCATGGATTCTGATAACCTGCCGGGCCAGTCAGCAGCCTACTGGGCACGCGGGACACAGCGGGGCTGCCCAGTCTCTACAGTGCTCATACGATCATAATGACACACATGGGTGTTTATATGAGGTAACCAGAGCTTATGGACTCCAACACAAACACGGGGGGAGCGCAGGCTCCACACAGGTGGGCCTCGATTCTATCCTGCCTCCTGGGTGCTTAAAGGAGACACGCCCCCCCCCCCCCCCCGGAATGAACCATGGTGTAACCCCACTGCGTGCAATAACTTGATTAAAAGGTAAAAAGAAAGGCTTCTTCTGGGGACTGTTTAATGAGGCCTGTGGAATGTGTGGATCAGGTTCATAGAGGCTCATGGGAAATCTGTGATAATAGCACTGGGATCACTTACTGCTCCATTAACAGTAATAATGTGGGAGTTTGTTAATGGGAGACAGAAAAAGTCTGTGATAACCTAACTACGACCACAGTTACTGCATCATTACCGGCAATACAGAGCCATTTGTTAATAAAGACAGGACTAAAAAGGTTTGTTACAAGATATGTTGGGTAAGCATGCACAAAATGTCGCGCACAATCATTAGTGGTTCACAACCAATTTGGATCAATTAAAGGGTGTTACAAACAGACATTGGGAGAATATGGTGCTGATCATCTCTGTATGTCACTGTCATGTAACCTTTTCCGTAATTTCACCGTGTTCTTTCTGCTGTGCAACATAAGTTTCAGCAATTTATAGAACTCTGGCTCGTTTTAAACCTTGTATATTGGCTTTTGTGCGTTTTTTTTCTATGCAGTCCATTGACTGAGCGACACTTGTCATAAACAAGTTTCTGAAATGTTGTCTAACTGGGAATGAAAAAAGAATGCAAACATGCCGCAGATCTAGGAGAAAAAAATACAAAAAACTCATATCTTTCATTGTGTTTGTGTTGCCAAGCTTGGACGCTTAGCATCCACATTGGCACATGGAATGAGACAAGGGTGAGAGGATGGGGTAGAATCTGTGCGGATTTGATGAGGAAAGATGGGCATGGGGAGCCAACGCAATCTACTGCTACTGTTTACTGTAGTCTGAAGTCAGGCACTGACTGAGCAGCAACAGAATACACAAGTGGGTAATTAAAGCATTCGGCTCCTGGAAAAAAAAACAGAGGATAATTATTTCAGGTCCAATTAATCTACAAGCCCAAACTTGATGTTGTACACTTTGTTTATTTATGTTCTCTCTAACTTGAGAGCAGCTAGATAAGCTGTCCTGATAGACATTTAATTGGAGGAAAGCTTCACTTGCGTGCAAAACAGTTTTAAATAATTGTATTTCATAATACATTGCTTATTTACACATGTGCTCTGTTATTCTCTTGTACATTTTTTGTGTAGGTATAAGAAATTAATATCTGCGTGCAGTGTCTAAGCCTTAAACAGATGAAAGGCTTACATGTTTTGGGAGGGTTTTCTTCAGGATGTCGTGTCAGAGATAACTGGTTTATTGCACTTTTTTTTTCCACAAACAAACGTTGATTTATCGATAGGTATATCTGATACATTGCCACAGGCGGCTCTACATCTGAACAATTTCTACGGAATTCCCCACCCCCACAGAATGGCTCTAGGGACAGACTATGCTCCTGTCACATGGATGGTGCTGGACTCTGTCTGCGCGGAGGGAGTTTTGGCAGCCCCCTTGGTTTGGAAGCATCCCCTGAAGCCTTCAGCCAGCCTCCTGTTGGTGGCGATGATGAGCACAGGGCTGAGGGCAGAGTAACAGGAGGCGAAGAAGACGCGCGCGTCGGAAATGGCGGGCGGGACGCGGGAGACGGAGAGCGTGTAGGCCCACAGGGTGTTCTCCAGGCCGAAAAGCGTCACGTAGGTGCACAGCAGCAGCAGCACAGCCTTGGAGGCTCCTGCCGACGCCCTTCCTGCGCCCCTCAGCCCCTCCACCTGCTTTCGGTGCCGGTAGAGCACAAGCAGCATGTATACGGCAGCAGCTGCCATCACACAGACAAACACTATGTCCCTAAAGGTGTACATCACGCCGTTGGCCACATAGGCAGCCAGGTCTGGGAAGGCAACGATGCAGAACTCCAGGTTGAGGGTGTACTCTGGGATGGAACCGTTGGTGGGAGGAGCCATGGTGAACAAGTAGCTACCACAATAGATGAGCATGTTGATGGCACAGAGGAGGAGGATGGCATGGAGAAGGTGGTTAGGGAGCCAACGCTTGAGTTTGGCCCAGTGCGATGTGGAGGGCGCCACGGCAACACACTGGTAACACCCCAGTAGTGCGGTAATGCAGATGGACAAGGCCCGGGCCAGGCGGTAGGTATAGATGTCTACCTTGCAGCTGGTGTCACCAAAGAGCCGCCGCATGCCCAGGGCGACCAGGGTTTGAGGGATGCCACGGCTGAGCAAGACTACCAGGTTGACGGAGGCCAGGTTGCCCAGGATGATGTCGTTGGGTGAGAGGCGGCCGTGGAGCATGTGCAGACGGCAGAAGACTAACAGCACGCTCAGGTTAGCCGGCAGGCCCACCGCCACCAGACCGATGAAGCCTGTTGCCTTCAGCACCACGCGTACCTCCATCTGCATGGTCAGCTGCTTGCTGGGGAGTGGGGGGGGTCACATGATCCTGAGTTAGCATCTCATAACGTGGCACTTTTATCGTAGGCCACACAGACGGCACCTGTGTCCTTGTCCACCACACTGCCCTGAATCCCCGACCGCCACGCTAAACAATACCCCATGCCCTCATCTACCATGATAAATGCTGTCCCACATCCGTATCTGTCATGCTAGCTTCTGCCCCCCGATGCGTCTCTGCCATGCTAACTGATCCATGCTAACAGCTGTCCACTGAACAAGAACCTCACTTATTACACTCCCAGCATAACAAAGCCTGAGATCATGATACTTATGTTGATGTCATATGAAGAACAAATCCCAAAATCCTTTTATCAAGCTTGGTCCTTGGCTCTGCTACTGTGTGAACAGAATTTGTATCCAACAACCGCTTTTGTCGAGTCCAATTTAATATCCGTGCTTAGTTCCCGAATCGGTTTTATGTTTCACAGAACATACTCCTGGAACTTCAGAAATTACATTCCAGATCTGGTTATCTTCCTTCTGTGTCTCATATAAATATGGAGCAATCATTTAAACAAACTGGATTCTCTGTATTTATATATATTTTTTTAAAATAAACATATTTATGAAGCAGTAGTCCAAAACTTCTATTTGTCATCAGCTGAAACACTTTCCATTTATTGTATTGAGGCATAAAATAACATGTTTGTATGTAAAGAAATATGACATAATTCCTAGGAATGGTATAAACCAACAAAGCCAATACCTCTTTGCAAGTGTAGTAGCATCGACAGTGAGATCAACAGCTATGACTGCATGTCATTATAACACGATAACAAAACACTGAAAGGTAACTTGATGGTAGGTATTATTGTTTTTTTATGATCAAACTTACAAAAATTAAAATCATTTATTAAATGGAATTAATTGATAACCTCTAGTTATACAGCACAGGACTTCTTACCTTGTGGTGGAGTCTGGAAAGACAGACAGCGTGGTGAATAGGTCAATGACACTGACTTCTGCGGATTTGTCATTTTAAAAAGTCCCCTTATCTCATCTCCTTGGGGACTGAATTAATTACAAAGGATACAGTTTCTCATCCGAGGGTGTGTAAACAGAGCCCCTCAAAACGTGGCAGAATGCGGCACTGATTCTCGTTAATTAATGACTTCCCGTTCCCTGAGCAGTTTTTTTTATTTTTTTGCAAAACACTGTGGAGTCAGCCTCTTCCATGTTCATCTTACGAGTCGAGTGCAGGACGGCGATGCAGCCATCTTAGGATCACTTAGCCCAAAACGCAAGGATCTCCCAACCGCACTCTGGAAGCAGATCAGCAGCGACATAAACACCTCAAGCAATCATTTCTGCATTTGACAGAAAGGTAACAGCTTTGTTTGGCCTCCCGCTACCTACTAAGGGACATTTCATGTTGCACGTTTTGTTTTTCATCACTTAAGCGGCGTTTGACTGCACCAATTGCTGCACTCAAAGGCACCGGGCTACACTGGACTGTCCTGCCTGTGATGGCCATACAAACCAGTGAGACACAGCCACTCAGCACCCGAGAAACAGTGTTACATTTCACAAACATCAAATGCTATCACTTTATAGCTCCATCGACCACAGCAGCAGGTCACCCTCCATGGACGACACAGCAAACAGCACACAAAGTGCCGTGAACAGCAAAATAAATTAAAACGTTTGTGAATAATGACATACAATTAATGAGGAATGTATTGTGTTCTACTTAACGATTAATACTCATTTTCATCCTGGAAACTCCTACCCCACCTAAAATAATAACAAAAATACAATCACACACAGACATGCATCACAGACAAAACAACATACACACTTTAATTAAATATGATGAGTAAAGTTAAACAGTGAAGCATTTCTTCAAAAGAAGAGGAATAGAGTGAAGAAGCTTAATAAGAAGTAGTTCCTTCAGTGACATCACAAATGGCAAATAACCGCATAAGTCATAAACTAAAGTAAATCATTAAGCTGCAACTAAAAATACTCAATTTCAGTGTTTTGTCCTTTTTATGTGTTACCTATCTGAGTTAAGATTACATAGGTGTGATGGCAGAAATAGATTTAGCTAAATCTGGAGAAAGATGGCCACACTGTCAATAAACACCACATTCATTAAAGCAGATTCATTTGGTGGGTTGGTTTTCAAATGCCCGGGGAGGACAATCTCTCGTTTTTTTTCAGTTTTCCTAGATTTCTAGCTTACGGTTTCCTCATTCATACAGCTGCTTGCATTACTATGGAAATTCAGGTCAAGCATCATGTGCGGCTTCAGCAGTGCCCCTCCTGGGACTTGAGCCAATAACCTTCAGTTCCTACATCCATGTCCCTAATCACCATGCTACCTGCTGGCCCATCTATGTTCCATCTGTGGGACTGGAGGCTCTCTCATCAAGAAAGGGGCAGGATGCCAGGCTGTCGCAGGGCACAGAAAATATTTTAGAGACACCGGCTCTCATGCATCTTGGGAGGAAACTAAGCAACTCGGGTCTGAAACCCGCAGCTTAAGAGGAGTGGGACCATAGCGCTACCCACTGCATCCCCATGCCTGTGTAATGTAGCTGTTATTTGCCTGTATCTCTGGGTGGGGCGGGGCCTATAGATGGGCGTAATGAGGACGCATCTCCATTTTCTTCCTTTCGAGAACTATTTTTAAAGAGAGGTGATGCAAGTTACTGCTTCAAGTGATATTTGTGCCACCGAACACAAGACGTTCTGTTGATTGCAAAAAAATCGCTAAGAGCATCATTAGACGCTACAACAATTACATGTCCGGCAGCTTTTCCCAGCCCTGAAATGTCAGAGCGGCACACTGATGCTGCACTGCAATTTTACATCTAACTTGGTGTCTAAAACCACTTTGGAAATTTTCCTGGGTAAGGTCTTGATCTGACCTATTATAATAAAAGTGTTAATAATACTTCAGGCAACACAATTGTATGCTATTTGCGGTTTGCAAGAAAGGTGCAAATTCATAATATGGTCGGAACAACTTTGCAATTGCCTGATTATTTTGTTTATTTATTTTATTATCTTTTTCTTGTTCATTAGAGTCCAGTCATTTTGGTTATGGTCACATTTCACTGCAATATTGCATTTGTGCGAAACCGATCAGGGCTAGCGGATATACGTTAATGCATTTAGGAGACACTTTTATTAAAAAATTTTAATTCATGTATCAGTGTGAGCAGGGTCGAGTTAAGGGCCTTGGTCAACAGTGACATCCATCTGCCAGCCATGGGAATGGAACCCGTGACCTTCTGATCATGGGCACAGAGCCACACACCGTCCCCATTACAAGTTGTATGATGGCGAAATCACTGTGAGTTTCAGATTTTCATCTTTCACATCATTGATGTTGTCATATTGTCTTAATGCCAGGATTTTGTGCTTGATTCCTGTCCCTTGTTCTGTTTGTGCAGACATTGCATGTTCCAAAACGCAAGGAGTCCCTCTAAACTGCCCGTATGGTGTGAGTGTGTGCCCTGCAATGACCTGGTACTCTGCTCTCACTCTATCTTGCCCTGTGCTTCCTAAGATCTGCTCCAGGCTCCAGGGGGTATGTTTCGCAAGTGTGAACTAGACAGGAGTGCCGGCAGAACATAACTAGACTCTAGAGATGGAAAGATTTTCTGATCGATGAGTATATAGCTCTAGTGGATCTCTGGTCTATGAGGTTGTTCTTTTGAGTTTTGGAAATTGGGAAATATTAAAGTGATAGCACTGGGTTTATATAATTTTATATCAGGTAATGAGTTTGTGAATCACATTATTGAACTGATGGCATTTAACGCTGAGTGAACATATTTTAAGTGCTTGCAAACCGTTGCCCTTTGCTGTCACACATGATTATTCATGGTGAGACTTGGCTCCCCGCAGTAATGCCAGCTGTCCACCAGGGGACAGTGTGGCTGCAATCATTCAGCCTTCCCCTTGGCCCTTAGAGAGGCACAGAGGAAAAAAAAACTCCCATTTTTCACCCAAAGGAGACCATCAGAGTGCAGTTAAGCCCGACTTGTTGGGTGATAAAAACATTCATCTTCATCAAGCGAGACAAGCGATCTTTATCTTGATATCTGTGCGCATCGGGCGAGGATGAGCCCCGACAACGAGCAGATGGCGTCGACGGCGGCCAGGCTCGGCAACCGTCCGGCGTGCGCAGAGGCAAACAGATTGCAGAAGAGGGAACATTTTTTAATGGTAATCAGCATCCCCAAGTGACTTGGAGCGCCTGGCTGCAGGAAATTTGCTCTGCTGGGGACGTTGTGGGCACGCAATGCGCTGATTCCTGCCTTTTACCTCCCTTTTTCTGCACAGCTGAAGCCTTGGGAGGTGCTGGGGGCACAAAGGAGCATTTAGGGGTGATTCATGCAAACTGCTGGCCAATTAAAGCGGCGGCTCCTTCGTTGTGCGTTTACATTAATGCCGCTTAGATTGTCAGAGAAGCAAACGCCACGGTTTTCCGAGTTTGTAGCAGCAGCAAGAACCATATTCATATATCGTATATGTCAAGGAGTGACGGTAGCTTAGCTGCTCAGTGAAAGCCTGGAGCAGCAGAAGAAGAAAACCTTTCAATAGACAATTCGTATTAAAATACGCACAGATCAACATAAAAACAAGACAGAACTTGAAACCATAAACCGTAAGTCATTATATAAATATCTACTGATCAACAACTCATATATAAGCCAAAATCCAGCTTGGAAGCCCAGCCATCCATTTTCTGTAGCTGCTTGTCCTATTCAAGGTCACAGAAAGCCAGAGCTGATCTCAGAAGCTATGGGCGCAAGGCAGGGAACAACCCAGGATGGGGTGCCAACCCATCTCAGGGCACACTCACACCATTCACACGTACGGGTAATTTGGTAACTCCAATTAACCTCAGCATGTTTTTGGGAAGCCAGAATACCTGGAAGAAACCCCATGATGACATAGGGAGAACATGCAAACTCCACACACATGGAGCCATGGTGGAAACTCAAACCCTGGTCCCAGAGGTGTGAGGCAACATTGTTAACCACTGCACCACCGTGCTGCCCCGAATTTACATATTTCTAAAATGTGACCAAAATAAAATCTAAAACTGGTACTTCATGGTCTTTTGTCTGCTTCTCTCATTCAGCTTGGGGTTGTTCGAAGGATCCCAGACTGAGGATGTGGTGGAGTGAGTGAGTCAGATCATACTGCCGCAGGCTGGCAGTGCACACCAGGTCCGTATGGTCCCTCTGAGTCTCAGCCCTGTCCCTGTTACCAGTGCCTTCCTTAAGTATATGTGAAACAAGGCAGGGCGTGGATGTTTCGTGGGAGGGACGAGGTTGGGCGCAAGTTTCTTTACTCCCATGCAATCAAATAATGGGTGTATAACATAAACCTGTTCTGTGTGAAGGAGAGAGATTCGGGACAATGCTGTGGATCACAGGTGTTTGATTTTGCCTTTTAAGTCAGAGAGCCAGTGGTCACTTTGCATTTTGCATGGTATGTCTTCCATTCCAAGGGCAATAAAATCACCTCATTCCCTACTTACCTCCTATCCTGTGCATCTGTTCACCGTACAGAAGATCAGGGTTTCGTCGATGGTAACCCATGCCTGCTCTCTTGCCCTGTTGACCTCCATTGTCTTCCTCTTGGCCCTAGCACTATACTCCCTGTAGTCAGTGCTGAATCTCTTCCATTGGTGTTGTCAAGCAAGTACTATATTTGTTACTGTATCTGTTAATTCTATAAACCTTTATGAACTACTGAAGGAACAAGTAATGAATAACACAAGTGAAATATTGATCTCATGTTTGTTCATTAACAAATCATGACACATTTTATCTCAAGCAGTTACTACATTTGTTACTTATATTATTCTGTAAGCCTTTGTGAACTACTGAAGGAACTACTGAAGGAATTACTGAAGGAATTACTGAGGAACTACTGAAGAAACAAGTAATGAACAACACAAGTTAAATACTGATCTCATGTTTACTCATCACTTATGAACTGTGACGCATCTTTTCTCTCAAGTAGCAACTATTTTTCATGATTTGTTTATCATTTGAAATTCAGTATTAAATGAGTTACTAAGTAATTGTGTCCCCTCAAGTAAAGTGTTACAAAAAGCATTTTAGAGCTTTGTGAATTTACCATAATTGTAATGGCTGGCAATATTTATAGCTCCATTGTAAACTAATTTTAAAAGTGAAAACTAAATATTATCCAGTGTGAGTCGCCACAGTGTCCTTCGTTGTGTTCTTGGTCTTTGGTTAAGGCCTTACATTCTCAATGACCTGCCATTGGCCAGGTCTTCCTCCTCCAGGTCTGGAGCTACCAGAGCTAAGCCTGGGAATTCTCTCCTATTATGCCTGCACCACTGGACCATAATGAATGTCCCCATCTCCCTCGCCATCTCCTCACTCCAGCCAGTTTGTAAATACTTGGATTGAAGCAGCTGCAGCTGTCTGGTCCATCGGTCTCGATTACTTCGAGATGGGAGAATGAAGAACTCAGATCCAGTGGACCGTGTTGTGCCTCTCACCTCTCTATGGTTACTGCTCCGTGGGTATAAAAGCGGCGTGTGGGACTCCTGAACTGACTGCTGAAGGGAAAGTCGGGCCAGATAACCGGGAGACTGCAGGACTGGATTGCCCATCATCCACTGACAGGTGAGGCAGAAAAACTGATTCATAATCCCAGTAATATAATTAAGTTTTCGCAATTATGTATTGAATCAAAAACGATACTTAAATCATCTAATTGTTTTTAGTGGAAGAAAACAAAAACAAAAAGTCCTGCTGATGTCACCCATTTATAGACCTTCCTTGCGGTGGCAATGGAGTCAGAGAGTCTGATCCGAGGACTGCTCTTCCTCTTCCTCACAGTGGTGGGCGTTCCCGGGAACAGCCTGGTGATCTGGGCCTTTGTCCGGGTGGCGAGCCACGATCGACGCCTCCTGCCTGCGGATGGCATCGTGCTGCACCTGGTCTCGGTGAACCTGCTGGTGGTGGTCGTCCGCTGTCTCCCGGAGACCCTGGCCACCTTTCGGCTGGCCAGCATCTTTAACGACGCAAGCTGCCGTGGCATCATCTATGTGTTCCGCACCGCCCGCACCCTCTCTATCTGGCTCACCTTCGTGCTGAGCGCTTACCAGTGCCTAAGCGCTGCCCCGCCGGGATCCCGCTGGGCCCAGGTGCGCGCCACCGTTGCCCACCACCTGGGCTTCATCTTCTTGGCGCTGTGGCTCGTGAATTGCATTATCAGCTGCCCGGCGGCCATCTACTCCCTGGGATCCCGCGGCAACTCCAGCCTCATGGAGCACAGCATCAATGCACAGTTCTGCCTGGTGCAGTTCCCCTCCGGCCTTGCCAGGGATGCAAATGGAGCAGTGCAGACTGCCCGTGATGTGGTGCCCATGGCCTTCATGACCACGGCAAGCATAATCATCCTGGTCTTCCTCTACCGCCACAGCCAGCAGGTGAAAGGCCTCCGTGGTGGAGCCGGCGGAAAGTCCGGACCCTCTGCGGAAAGGCGGGCCGCCAAAGCCGTTGTTACCTTGGTGACCATGTACGTGGTATTCTACGGTGTCGACAATGGCCTGTGGGTGTACACCATCACCGTGACTCAGACCCTGAGCTCCGCGCTGGTGTCTGACCTCCGAGTCTTCTTTGCCTCCCTTTATGCTTCTGTGAGCCCCATCGTCATCATCATCTCCAACAAGAAAGTGAGCCGACAGCTTCAGTGCCAGTCAGAGAAGAACGCCGTCCGGCCCCCGGATGCTGCCCTTTCCCCAGCCTGAGATCGGATTTGGCTTCTCGCCGAAATGATCCACTTCCCATGTGTGTAGAGATGCAGTTAGGTGAGGCAGAACTTCATTGTTCATCACAGGGCAAGAGACCAACGGTGGTCTTTGAATATTCATGTTATGCTCCTCTTGAAATTGTTGCCTGCAGAGGATGTCGCCTGATAGGAATGTGGGGGCGACCGCTGACAACGCTTACAGCCCTGATCTGTCGACTGAAGATCAGCAGGAGTCACCTGAGACCAACTGCTGTTCAGACAGCCTCATGTAAAATTGTATTTTATATATATATATATATATAACACACACACAGTTTCAGGGATGCCAACTTTGGTCAGCTAGCTGGAGTGAGATTTTCAATTCAAGTCTGCACACACATGCATACACATTTACATGTATGTAACAGTTTTATTACCTTGTAAATAGTCTGTAGGGTTTGCAAAATGTCCTAACACTTTTGGTGTAGCTACTGTTAGGTATATAATGGAATAAAATAGATTTGCTGTAAGATTTCTTGCGTCTGAAAGCGCGTCACGCCAAATGAATGAGCCGGCAACCCTACAGTTTTGCTTGCTGAAGGTGATGTAGTTGTGCGACCAGGTCTATCAATGTATTGAATGATGAAATGGAACCATTAAAATGCTTTTTGTACACCCAGCCGGTCCATCTACCTTATGGTGAAGCAGAAGCTGGCTTCCGGGTTAATGTCCCCCCGCCTCCTGACCACGCACGTTCCGCCCCGTGTCTAAGTGCCTCCTGTGTGGCTCAGTTTTTGTTTGGATGTCGATTTATGAAATAATTGCCCCCAAGGGTTTCAGAGCGCACTGATAATCCAAGCTCCAAGCTTCCCGAAGCGCGTCGCGGGGTGAAATCCAAATAATGAAGCAATTAGCTTAATTAGGGGGAGGAATGGAAAAAAGAGGAGGGAATATGGGAGGAAGGGGCTGCAGGTGTGGAGGGGGGAGTGTCCCCGGGTTATTTGTGTATTCCATCGCTGCAGCCAGAACCCCGGATTCCCCCTCACACTCGGAGCCAGGATTCTATGCTTTTGGCACCAGCTCTTCAGTTTTTTACGGTCACCTCAGTGGCTCCATTCAGCGGACATGTCCCCGCCTCCCACTCTGCTTGTCACAGTCATTAATCCTGCACTGCCCCCCCCCCATAGAGTGGGTGGAGTTATCTCAGCAGCCTCCTTCTTTCAGGGGGGGGCTAAGGAGGATCATCTCCTTGGGGAATACACTCTTCTGTACCTCTGCTACTAAAAATTCAGTAATTTTTCACCTGGTGTGTGAAAGTCATTTCATATCAGTTGGTGACGGCACACCGCC
>JAODKC010000130.1:20941998-20973133 GCA_026777985.1 Mormyrops attenuatus
GACCCCGACGCCCCGCTTCCACGAATGCCAGCTTCTGACCCAGGCTGCGATCCCGACGCCCCGCTTCCGCGACTGCCAGCTTCTGACCCAGGCTGCGATCCCGACGCCCCGCTTCCCCGAATGCCAGCTTCTTACCCAGACTGCGATCCCGATGCCCCGCTTCTGTGACTGCCAGCTTCTGACCCAGGCTGCTATCCCGACGCCCCGCTTCCGCAACTGCCAGCTTCTGACCCAGGCTGCAATCCCGACGCCCCGCTTCCGCAACTGCCAGCTTTTGACCCAGGCTGCAATTCCTACGCCCCGCTTCCCCAAATGCCAGCTTCTTACCCCGGCTGCTATCCCGACGCCCCGCTTCCACGACTGCCAGCTTCTGATCCAGGCTGAAATCCCTACGCCCCGCTTCCCGGAATGCCAGCTTCTTACCCAGATTGTGATCCCGACGCCCCGCTTCCCCGAATGCCAGTTTCTGACCCAGGCTGCGATCCCGACCCCTGCTTCCGCGACTGCCAGCTTCTGACCCAGACTGCAATCCCGACGCCCCGCTTCCACGACTGCCAGCTTCTTACCCAGGCTGCGATCCCAACGCCCTGCTTCCGCAACTCCCAGCTTCTCACCCAGGCTGCGATCCCTACACCCCGCTTCTCCGGATGCCAGCTTCTTACCCAGGCTGCGATCCCAACGCCCTGCTTCCGCGACTCCCAGCTTCTGACCCAGGCTGCAATCCCTATGCCCCGCTTCCCCAAATGCCAGCTTCTTACCCAGGCTGCTATCCCGAAGCCCCGCTTCCGCAACTGCCAGCTTTTGACCCAGGCTGCAATCCCTACGCCCCGCTTCCCCGAGTGCCAGCTTCTTACCCAGGCTGCGACCCCGACGCCCCGCTTCCACGAATGCCAGCTTCTGACCCAGGCTGCGATCCCGATGCCCCGCTTCCGCGACTGCCAGCTTCTGACCCAGGCTGCGATCCCGACGCCCCGCTTACGCGACTGCCAGCTTCTGACCCAGGCTGCGATCCCGACGCCCCGCTTCCGCAACTGCCAGATTTTGACCCAGGCTGCAATCCCTACGCCCCGCTTCCCCGAATGCCAGCTTCTTACCCAGACTGCGATCCCGACGCCCCGCTTCTGCGACTGCCAGCTTCTGACCCAGGCTGCGATCCCGACGCCCCGCTTCCGCGACTGCCAGTTTCTGACCCAGGCTGCAATCCCGATGCCCCGCTTCCCCAAATGCCAGCTTCTGACCTAGGCTGCGATCCCGACAGCCCGTTTCCCCGACTGCCAGCTTCTGACCCAGACTGCGATCCCGAATGCCAGCTTCTTACCCAGGCTGCGATCCCGACACCCTGCTTCCGCGAATGCCAGCTTCTGACCCAGGCTGCGATCCCGACGTCCCGCTTCCGCGACTGCCAGCTTCTGACTCAGGCTGCGATCCCTACACCCTGCTTCCCAGAATGCCAGCTTCTGACCCAGGCTGCGATCCCGACGCCCCGCTTACGCGACTGCCAGCTTCTGACCCAGGCTGTGATCCCGGTACACCACTTCCCAAACCCACGCAGCCAGTTTCCTGTCCCCTGCTTTCCATGACGCCTTCCTGCATTTCTCCACCTCCCTTCTTCCATCTGCAGCTTGTCCTCCCAAAACAGGAGTGAGAGCCTCCCCTGTCAGTCAGGGATGGGGTATCAAACGTCCTCACCCACCCAGCACAGATAATTAATGGCTTTAATATGGAAGCCGTATGGGCGTCCATCAGGCAGGTGGCATAACTTTATTCCCTGAAGGACACACGTTGCACACACCACTTACAGACACGTCACCCCTTCTCTTTCCGCTTCTCTTCACTAGTGACACCTCATCTGGATGATTAATACATGGACCCGGGCCGCGTGCCAACAAGGCCGATAAAATATCAGCCAGCTTCCGCCAGATTCCAGTGCCTGCCAGCCGCCAGAATAGCCCTCTTGGGAGAGCAGGGGGTGTCAAGGCTGGGGAGGGTTGGGTAGATAGAGCCTGGCAGGGGGGCGCCCCACCGGGTCGCAACGTGACGGTCCATCAGTCTGCCGATGAAGCGCTGCGATATCGCCACGTTGAAGTTGAAATGAAACTTTCACATCTCTCCCAGCCCTGTGCAATGTCCCCCACGGACGGCGGCGAGTAGCTCTGTGACAGGAACCAGCGATTGTCCGAAAGACCCAAGTAGCTGGGCACAAACTGTCCATCTATGGAAGTGTCTGCATTGACAGCCCCTGGTTTATTTTTAGTAGCGATTTTTTTTTTTTTGTGATTGGTGTGTTTTATATTACTGGCTTAGTCACCAAAATAGTGCCCTTGAGGTACGTGCAAACGAGCAGTGTAATATTCATTAATTCCTTAATCAGCGCAAAGTAGAGTACTGACTAATGGTGACGTGGAAGGCAGATAAAGCAACAGAGGCTGCAGCTGTAGTTTTTACAGAGCTTGTAACATTATGCCCCCCTCCCTGTAAGAAAACACCCCCGCCTGCTCTGTCACGATCACCCGGCCACCACGCCCAGACTCACACCAACCAATGTGACGGCAAGTCACCAAAGGACGCGCCTAGTTCTCAGCGCCAGCCAAGAGGGACCGTCCCAGCCTCTCAGGGCCTCATGTGGCTCGCTCCTTTAATGGGCTTGCTGGGAATTATCGTTAATATTTTATGGAGTCTATTAGACCCTTGGGCCCAGGCCTGAGTTGGCGTGAGGATCCTGGTTGCCCCGTTCTCATTAAGCCCCTTTCTGATTGGCTATTCCTCCCATGAGCATGGGCCCAGTAAACGTTTTAATAATAGTAATCGTTGTTTCATTGCTAATTAAAGGTTTTAAATTCCAGGGCTTTTTGTCAGGATCTTCGCTACTCTTTCTCTGCGGTCATTCTAGCACCAGGAGGACATCAGTGCGGGACCAAAGCCCGTGACTCCTTTCAGAGGGATGAAAAATGTACTGTATTGCTTTTTCAAGCACAGGCACAGAATGTACATTCACTAGGAAAAGCGTATATGCTTCTCTGAACATACTGTACCATCCATAGCACTGTGCTCTTATCAGTGTGGGGGGGTGGGGGAGATGACAGGGAGGCTTGATGGCTCAGCGGGTTGCTCTGTCGCTTCACGCCTCCACTGCTGGGGGGGGTCACGTCCTCCCTGTATATGTGGAGTTTGCATACTCTTTCCAGAGACGTGGACTTGTTGACTGCACATTGTGCTGCCTGGGATGGACTCTAGGCTCACTGTGGATGATAATAATAACTACACAATAAAACGATAATCCATCCTATCGCCCTGCTACTTATCTACTTACTTCTGTTGCGGTGTCTGTCTTGGTGATGAACAGGATGACGGTCCAGCACACACGCTCAACAAACTATTTAAATGTGCCATCTGGCTATATGTTAGGCAAGCAAAGCACCCAGAGGACACCTGCCTGGCCATTGGAAGAGCATGCAAACTCAACAGACAGGATTAAACCCACAGACCCCAGGGGTGTGAGACCACAGCACTGTTCACTGTGCAGCGTGCCCCCTCAGTAGTAAGAGCACTTCAGTATTATTTATAACAATTATTGTTATGAAGTCCTACGGTGTGCAATTAAAACAGTAGCAGCCTTCGTTTCTTAGCATGGAAAGGGTTGACACTTGCCAACGTAAGGCTCTGCAGAAATGCCAGCATGCGCAGAAGCCTCCTCACATCTGATGGCATTCCTGCCCTTCAAGGTGCCATAATTCAACATTCAGGCGCCGCCCTGCTGGAGGACAGGGACGGCCTACCTGGGGACATTTTATTTTCGCTCCTTTACCTTTTCAGAAAATTCGATTGCATTTCTAATAACCCCGTCGCCGCGAACGCTGACACGGCATTCCCCCCACGGCCCCCCAGGGGGAGCGGGAATGAGCAGACAGCTGGCGGGTCATTATGTTTTATCTCTGGCCACCTCTGACATAAATCAGATTTATCGCAGTCTCCCGACAGCACGTGTCTCGGGGGAGCGATCCTACCCATGATTCCTTTTCCCCATCCGGTTAGCTACTGTCGTCAGCAAAGGCATCGCCTCTTTATGGAGCCCCGATGGCATTAATATTCTGCTGTGTACCCTGGAATAGAGAGAAAGGCAAGTCTGAGATAAAATGGTATACAAACAAAGCAAATTCTCTTCCTTTTATCTCCGTTTTAATATTCCCTATTAAAATTAATAAAGGAGCTCTGGCGTTTTCTTCTGTTGTGTTGGTTTCTTCCGAATTTCCTTTCTCTCATGTGCTCCCTCTTTCCATTAGCGGCGTGTCAACGAGCGCAGCCATGGCGACAGCCTCAGTCGCGTTTTTATCTTCTAGGGAGTCGGTGTGGTACTCGTGGCTTTTTTAAAACCGCCGGCTTGCCTCGAACCTGCCTGACAGGCCGCGTGGAGGAACTTCTAATTACAGCTGTCAAATGCCAGCAAATAAACGTGCGGTTACTTATTTATGTGACCACTCCTGGCAGACTGCATGTCCCACAGCTACCCCGACAGGTGGGAGGAGGTCAAGGTAAAGCGCACGCATTCCCCTTGTCGCATGCTGCTGCCACGGGGCCTCAATTGCCCTCCGAAGGACACGTCCTGTTAACTTTCATTTCCAAGGGGCCTGTAATATTTACAAACAAAGTCTAAAGATTCTATATTTCAAGCCTGCTATGATAACTTGTAGGGAATTGAATACCTGAGAATTTCATTACCTTATGCACACTGCAGTGGTGTGTGTGAGTATCTGTGACCTATGGTGGCCTGGCATCCCATCCAAGGTGTCTCTAGCCTTGGCCTCTATTCTGTAGGCTGCAGGTTGCCCATGACTCCGTCCTGGATAAGTAGTTGGAAGATGGACGGCTGTATGACGCAAACAATGGCCATATGCTATGTGGTGCAGTAGTGCCTGAAACGCTATTAATCTAAATAACTCCCCTACTCTCTCCTGGAAAAGTGACTGGAAGGTGGGCTGGATAGATAGATGGATGGATGGATGATATTATATATTATTCCATTATTTAAAATCTGAAAACTAGCAATTAAACTTATAAACTTCTGAAATCTGTTCTTCTCAAGCCAGCCGTTTAACATATGCACCAACAAAAATTCTTTTAGCTAAAAAAACAGACACAAAAGTGAAAGAGTTGAAGTGCGATTTTGTAGAGGTCCATCTGGGATTGTGTTTTGGACTGTATTCGGCTTGGATTATCTGTACAGATTTACTATGTGTGATCACTGGTTCTGGGGTTTTAATACCGAATCCTTTGCAGATGGAGATCAAAATAGACTGCCAACAGCAGAGGGTTGGAGTGGCGACAGACAAACCAAACAAAGGATTTAGACCAAGGACTGGGCTAGTGCCAACTACGAGGTCAATTTCTTTCTTTTTTTTTAATGGCAAGGCTTACCCAGATTAAATATGTGTGGAGTGGATACTTGCTGGTCATTTCAATACAGCACTGCCCATCTTTCAATCAACAATCCGTTTCAGGTGTCTGTAATGGTATTCCAGACATGATGATAAATATCACACTGATTATCCCATGTTTATGCATGAGGTATATCATTAACTGTAGACATGTCATCTGCAGAATTACTTCTGAGCCCGTCCATTCATCCATCTGTTATCAGTAGGCGTCTGACTGAGGTTTGCCGATCTAGGCCCTTTCCTGTGAAGAAGACCCTCATCAGGCAGGCGGCCGGCTATGAATATCAGAGCATTTTCATTTTGCAAATCCCTTATTATTTGTTTAAATAGAAATCTGTGTTATGCGTGGACTTTTCAGCTTTATTTCAGTGCCGAGAATGCATTGTTCACTGTCACTGCGTAAAAAGGGTTAAAGAAATTAAAATGCGAAAACTTGGACAGAAAGAAATATGTAATTAGGCACTGGGGGCCTTCGCTAAGTTATTAAGGGTAATACAAATGTTCAGCTGAGTTAACTTAAGTTAGAAGTCATGATTATCTGATATAAATCTCCTTATCTAAACTCTTACTGGAGCTTACCAGCTTAAGTTAACCCAGCTAATTGAGAAATCCTACTTTGTGGATCATCCTCCTGAATAAACACAAAAAAATGAATTTGGGTTTCCCCCACTATAAACACATGTGCACACTCAGACACACGTGCACATGGTACGTAGGCTTAGTGCCAAGCGTGCAAGAGAATTACACATGATTAGCCGTGAACAAGGATGCCAGCAGAATGTAAAAACGGCAAGAAAACCACCAGGTGTTTTTTTCCCACCAAATTCTGAACAATTTACGCCGTTGATATGCCAAGTACCCAGACATCCAGCCGTGTGGTGTTGAATCAGTGCTCAGTGGCCACTTTATTAGGTACACCTGTTCATTAACACAAACAGCCTGCCTGTAGTAACAGAGAACCAAGAGCTATTGTTTGGCTAAGCATTAGAATGACTAAGATGCGTCATCTGACCAATTTGAATGTGCTATGATTGTTGGTGCCAAACATCGTGGTTCCAGTATGTCAGAAACAGTGGTCCTCCTGGGATCTTCATGCACTACAGTTTCTAGACATACACTCAGAGAATAGCTCAATAAAAATGAAAGAAAAAAACAGTCAGCAACATTTCTGTGCCTGCAAGCACGTTGTTGATGAGAGAGGTCGGAGCAGAATGATTAAACTCATTAAAGTTAACAGGAAGGTGACACTTTCAAAAAAATCCTTAATCTGGTTTTGGAAGCAAAAGGGGTCATAGCTGATAGATGTACCTTGTAAGGTGGACACCAAGTGTCGAATGCACATTGCAAATGGTGACCCGGTTTTTGTTGTGGGAAGCAGCGTCAACGCAGTCCTGGACCATAAACCTCAACCGGATTTGTTCCCCTGGCAGCCGGTGAGCATTTGCACCGTCTCGCACTCCCATCTGACTGGGTGCTAAAGGGATCAGGATCTCAGGACGGACAGCTGGAGCTCCAGGGGGGCGCTCGGTGACGTGGGGAAAGAGGACCATGGGCCGCCATGGGGTTTAGGCCCATGATGACGCAGGTTGGCATGGGGTGAATGCACCGGCATGGAGCAGGTGACCTAGCAAGGTCATTTGAGGCTCATGCCACGCTCAGGCTGCCCATCACATGCCCATGTGCTAATGGAGATTTTAGGGGAGGAGTCAGTGATTAGTAGATGTTCACTGGTCCACTATCCTTCTGTTATATTGTCAAGCTGACTGTCATTTTGCTGTCATTTTCATCAGCATCAGGATTACACTTGCAGAAGAAACAGAAATTAAATATATCTATGGTCAAGATGATCAACGTAGCTTTTCCGCTAGTCGCACCAAGTATGTTCAGGTTAACACAGACATGCAGTTTACTTGTTTTGATTTATCCCCCTTTTAAGGGAGGCCTAAATTGACGTCGTTGAACTCTGGCAGGTATACAGTGATGTGCAATTTAGCAATCTACGATTTATGCAGCTGCATATTTTGCAGCAAGTTCATGTAAGTAGCTCTTTCAAAGGCACAATAGTGGCGATCCTCCTGGGGCCAGACACCCTAAGTCTCAAGCCCCAGTTCAGTTACCTCCAGGCTGCTGTGAAGCAATGGGAATTGTGGAAAGCAGCTTCTAATACTAACACTCATATCTGTGATGTATTCTGCTGTGATACATATGTATTAGTGTTATTCTGCTGTGACATGTGATGACATGTTCAACAGTGACATACAGTACCTTCACAAAGCACTACACAACACTGGAGTGGCTTTGGATTTAGTCTCTGATTGCTGTTGAGTGGCCTAGCCAAAGCTTGAAGTTCATAGGAAATCTGTGGAGAGACCAAACCAAATATAGCCTAGAAGACTTAGCTGTAATCACTGCTAAAGATGGTCCTCAATGGCCTGAATAAAGAGTCTGGATACGTATGTAAATTCCTCCGGGGATTGTGACCTTGGTGCGGTGGAGGGTTTTGCATTCTGTGATGATCCACAGAGCTCTGTTGTCTGGAGCTGTGTTGTCTCCCTTGCAAACCAGTCTGTGGGGAGAGGCCAGACAAGCTAGCATCTACCAAAGATTCCCAATGAAAGGTACCAAAAAGAACAAAGTATATCTTGGCCAGAATAGAATCAGGACAACCCCTGTAGGCAGGCCTGCGGGAGGCGTGGCAAGTGCCTATGATGCATCTTATGGACTCATCACCTGCAAGATGAAAGATGGGGATCTAGTACAGTGCCAACTGGGCAACGAGCTTAAGCAAAATTAATAATATTAACAGATACTCTATTGATTGATCCCCATGGGGAAATTCTCTTTATGCCTTCCCCAACTTACTCTCTGTAGGTGAGAGCAAACTGGCTGTGCAGGGCAACCACCTGTGGTGGCACTCAGGGAGCTGGGGGTTCAGGCCTTGCTCAAGGAGCCATGGATGTGCTTGATCCAGCAACCTCCTGATTAAAGACACCGAGGCTTAGCCCACTGAGCCACACACTGCCCCCAAAGATCCTAGGCAAATCAGACCTTGGCAGTGGTCACTGGTTTAGGAATCAGAACACTGTCTCTCTGGTGGGGAGGGAGCCTGAGCTGGTGTGGGAGATAGAAAGGAGTCAGCTAGATATGGTCTGCCTTACACGTATGCACAATATGGATTCCGGAACCGGACCTCTACTTTGCTCCTCATGGTGTAACGGTACCCACAGGTCCCAGGCTGAGGGCAGTGCAGCTACAGTTTTTCCCAGAGGGCAGGAGCAGTGCCTCTGTGGGACTCTGAGTTGCCGAGACGAAAATCCGGACTGTCGTTGGTGCACATGCATCAAATGGCAGTTCCGACTTCCCAGCTTTCCAAGATCAAGTCGCTGAGATGCCTGAAAAGCTGCCACCTACAGATTTTGCAGTCATACTGGGAAAGCTGTGATTTGTTATTAGACTTGTGGTCCGGCTTTGCATTATGCATACAGTAACAGGGATGTGTGGGGAGGGGGGGCTAGGCGTGCCTGATCACCTGCTGCTTTTACCCGAACAACTGAATGTGCCCCCCATGATGCTTTAAGTGCCCCTGTTCAATAACCGATGGCCACCCCCCATTAAAGCACTTGTCTGCATGCCTCACTAGCCCATAACAAGCACTATTTTTAACACACATGGATGCTCTTTAGTGTATATAGTACCAGAGCACCCTAGGATAAAGGTTAATGATCAGCTTTATAGTCATCTGACTTGAGACCATGTGTTTTGGACACTCAGTGGACAGGCAGAGTTTTAAACCAATCTCCACCTAGTGGTTAATTAGATATGGCACATGGAGAGGAGACAAGCTGGTCAAAGATGATTCAATCAGTCTGGGTTTGCAGGGAACGTCAAGCTGAAGCTTCTAGGTAAAATAAATTCAAATGAACATTGCTAATAGACTTCTCCAATATGCAAAGGACCAGCCGGTGGATAGCCGCACAAAGGTAGCTTTTGAGCTGAAGAAGGAGGCTTTATGGGCAATGGAGTTTATGGAGATAGCTGAAAGGTATCGGCAGGTCAGAAAGACAGCAGTCAAACGCATGTGCCAGGGAGGAGTCTGGAAAGGCCATGGAAAAAGACCATCGGGTGGCCTTAGAGAAGTATGGCAGGAGGAAACAGGAGATGGTGAGGTGGATTGGCTTGATGAGTGCAGTTTTGTGGGCACTGAGGAGGTCCATGGAGGTAAAGTGGGAGTTAAGCTGCAAGATGAGAATGGTGGGAAAATTTATAAATCAATGCTTATACAAATGGGAGATCAATGTATTTAATTTTTAATGGATTTGCAAAGATTCCTAAAAGTGTCATTACCGGGCATTGTGTGTCGACGGCAAAAAAAAGAAATAACCCAATCCATTTTTTAAAAAGCCTACAACACAATATACTACAATATAGTTGAAAAAAGTCGAGGGCCCCGATGTAATGAAAGCACTGTATTTTTGATAATATTGTTCTGTTGTGCTATATATTCAAGAGAACTATTGTTCTGTGATACGTCTTTGGTAGCTAAGTTCTGCTGATTTTCATCAGCGATCACAGTGTTCAGTTTTTCTGTTTATAGGTATTTATTGCTGCTATTCTGCTATGATATGTCTGTGGCATCTGTCAGCAGTCGGGGTTATGGGCCTTGATGGTTATATGATTATTGTGCTAGCCCCTGTATTCGAACCCATAGCCTTCCAGCTGTTTACCTTGGACAGGGTTGCAGTGGGGCAGACAATCACAGACAATGGGAGATGTAGAGACGCAGATTAGCCTAGCTGACTGACGGAAACTCGCCTGACGTGGTGAGAACATGCAAACTCCACGCACACAGAGCAGATAGCCCTATTCAGCTGTGACATATCTGCGTTGACACCGGTGGTTTCAGGGACATGCAGAGCATCCCCAGTGACATCTTCAGTATGGAATTTGTGGGTAGAGCTCATCTGTCATTCAGGCGAGTCAATGGGCCTGACTTGGTGTGACTTCAGGCTGTGTGTGAGTGTTTGCAGTGCTGTTGCTGCTATCATGCGTTATATGTCCGGAGTGAGAACAAAAAAGCAGCAGAGGGAACAAGCTGCTGTACCCCGTCAATCACTGTTTTATCACCACTGGCCCACCCACGTGTCTGTCTTCAATTCCTGTGCCTCCTTCAAAACCAGAGAATGGAGAAAACAGTGTAAAAGATCAATGTCACCCTTCTGATATTTTAAGGCACGCTTTGCATATTTCATGTTTTGCTAGTTCAAGTCATGATCTTACATGGACACTTTTGGAGAATTTCAGTAATGAACTTTGATAAAACCCCCATCACCCTGACCGGGGCAAGTGGTTAGAAGATGGTGATGATGATGAAGATGATGAAGTTGGTTGAATGGATGGATGGATGTATGGATGTTTCATAAAAAAAAAAGATAAAAAAAAAGATTAAACACTGGATGCAGAGCTGCTCAGACTGTAGAACTTAATATTGAACAGGAATGTGCTTGTGAGCCTTTTTGTGAGTAAATCCTATTTTCCAAGTGGTGAAGATGCTGCCTGTTCTTATTGGCAGATTTGCACAAAGCTCCTTCCAGGATTGATTACGAACTCTGGTTTTCTGGGCTTCCTTAATAGGACTGAAGATGTCACTGTGAATGATACGTTCCTTTTTGTCTCTCATTACTGCACTGTCGTCCTTTCTCTGGGAGATTCACCCTGCTGTTAAAATGTACTTTTGTCACCGGTTTTGGTCTTTAGCCTCAGACCGGTTCTCCTCTCATCTAACAGTGCTTTGCTCCTTTCATGTCTCCCTTTTGCCGTTAATGAGATTTCTGCTCTCCGCTGAGAAGAACTGCCCTAGACCAGGGGTGGCCAATCTTATCCGCAAAGGGCCAGTGTGTATGCAGGTTTTTGGGATAACCTTTAGGTCAGCTGTTCAAACCCAGGTGTGAGGACTCTTCAGCCAATCAGTCCTCTAATTAGTCATCTAATTAGGGAGTTGCAGTGAAAATCTGCATACACACTGGCCCTTTGCGGATAGGATTGGCCACCCCTGCCCTAGATGAACAACTTTTTTCCTACTGCTGTCAAGTCTCTACAGTTTCCTAGAGTGGTGCCGTGTGTCAGGTCCATGACCAACATATCTTGGCATTTAGATGAAAAAGTGCAATACCTTTACTCACGTTTCTGTGAGGTTGCTGCTGTATTGCAAATTTCTCTGTTGCTTCCCTAATAATGCCACCCTGCCATGCCGTCCCCTCTTGGGAACATTCCTGACCAATGGATGTTCTCTGTTTTCCTCTGCTTCTCCTGTCACTGCTGTATAAGGCATTGTTCGTTGTTCAGTTACATACTGTAGTATACACAGTTTTAGTAGTCATCTCATGATGAGTGCTTTTCAATACTGATTTCATCCCCAATTTCCTTTCAAGAGGGGCTAGGTAATATAAATGATATATTGACTTATTGTCATATAAAATGTAAACTATAAGAAAATGAGAAAAATTGATAAACTGTCAATAAGGAACATTACATGATAGAACGCATCAGTCTGTGACATCACAGAAACAAGCCCACTTCTAACCAGTCATATGGCAGTATTTTACAAAGGGACAACCTACGGCCAATGAGCATAAAGTAAGGTTGATTGAGTTAGCAGATCGCACCACATGCTACTTTTTGGTAATATACATAAGTCACAGGAGAGATTTTCATGCCCGCAGAGGAAACTTCAAGCGTTGGGAAAGAAAATGAAAGCACAGCAGCTACAACATATTTTTACAAAGGACATGTTGTAGATAAACAAGATTTAAAAAGTACATCAGTGGTGTGGCGGTACTTTGATAATTTAAAGTCCAACTCTCACCAGACTGGTGCTGTGTACCGTAAACTCTGCTGAAAACTTGTGCCAAATATTACTGAGTATATTACAAATTTAGTTCATCGCTTGAAGCACTGCATTCCAGTTGAACATACAGAATGCAAGCACTTAACATTCTGAGGCACAAGCAATTAGGGTTTCCAGTTTAAATCTCAAAAAATATGGGATGCAAACCCCCCCCCGGGTTTGGTGGGGGGGCAAAGAGTTTTATTTTTCAATACGGGATGATCAGCGAGGCAGCCGGAGAGAAAATCCAGCAGCAAACCACAATGTCTGAGTTATCTGGTGTTATGACCTACAAGAAGAAAGTTTGTGATTGTACCATTTATTTATTGAAATTAAATTTTAGTTTGCAGTACATTCAACTTGTCTGTTATCATGTTCTGGGTTTGTTTAAAGGGAATCCAATCCTAAGCGAATTTTAAGCAAAAATGAAGTAAAGAAATAATGACTTATTATAACTGAAAAAAATTATTGTGATCAAATATTTTCCTGTATTGGCAACCTTACTTTTAGTTGTGTTTTTTAAAGATTTTATTGCCTGACCTGGTGAAAATTAAGACAGATTTGAAATTCTCACAAGAACGTCCATTTATGCACATACACAGGTGTTGTGCTACAGTACAAAGATTAATTCTCAGTAATGTTCTGCAAACTTGTTCTAATAACGCAAAACATCCTTTTGGGGTTGGGTGTGATGCAACAGCCCACCGCGAGCACTAGCAGTGGGTGATCAGCACCACATAGGTCAACGGTAACTGTGGTTTCCTCACAGTCAAGGAGTAGCAACAGGATATGACTGGCAGCTGATAATTGCCCTGAACAGTCCTACCCAGCAAGGCTTAGAGCCCATGCTGCGAAGACAATTGCACAGAAAGGAAAGGGCAAGAGAAGTGTGCATGCTTTAGAAGATGACCTCCCTGAAGGACTGCCACCTACTGACTGACCCTGCTATTGCTGACGGACATGTTTAAGGAAAGAGACACGCAGCAGCCAGTAATATAATAGCTACCAATAATATAATTATATGCCAATAACTTAATAAATTTCTTCTTTCTCAATGTAATAAAACTCAATAATGTAATAACTTGACAAAAATGTAATAACTCATTACATTATTGGCAAAAAGTCACTATGCCATCGGTTGAGAAAATGCATTACATTTTTGGCCAGTTCTTACATTATCGATTTTTATAACATTAAGAATGGAAAAAATCTTGCGTTATTGGCAGTTATTACATTATTGGCAGTTATTACTGGCTTCTACAAGGCACTTTGCTCATGAACTGCTGATTGTTGTCTCTTCAGGGCCGCAACCCCTCGGTATATTTTTCTTAAATAAGCCTCAGCTCTCGAGGGGTATTTTCCTACACCCTCATCTCCCCTGTCTTCTCGGTCGCCACATGAACAAAAAGGAGGCTTGAAACTGTTCTTCTCGTGTCGTACAGCTTCAATGTGATCGACTTCTAGGACTTAAACACTTACAGACACATCCATTAATACACCTGAGGTGTTTATGGTACAAACACATCCATTAATACACCTGAGGTGTTTACGGTTTCTTCTTTGTGTGACGTCTTTGAGCTACATACACCAGAGTTGGTTTAAGTTATGGAGATTAGGAGCAGCGACAGCTGCAGTCATGACACTTGTGAAATTTAAAGCCTCTTCCTGTTTCTTTAATATGAATTTTGTTAACAGATTCTTTTACTTTTCCTTTACCTGCAGTTTTATGTTTGCTGTGGTTAAAGACTTACCTTTAGTGGTCCTCGAACAACATGCAAAAACAGAACCGCTTTATTATGCATCCAACTGCATGAATGTGTAAAGTTCAATGTAGAGAACTTTGGCGATTAGCGTCAGGTAAGCTTGATAGGTTGCGTAATTATCAGGTACTTTGAGGTGTTATAGTGGCTCTGTGGGTAGCTCTGTGGCCTGACACCTCCAGGGATATGGGTTTGATTCCTGCCTCTGGCTTTGTGTGTAAGCGTTTGTGGTTGTGTGTCTCTCCTCCCACGCTCTGTCCAAATTGGCGCTGGCATGTCCTGGGCCGGGCTCCAGGCTGAGTCCGGCCCTGCACTGGATAAGCTCTTTATTTGTTGTTAGCTTCATGCAGTGACAAATTAAATAGAGTCACAAGGAGATGAGGCCTGGATGTTTTTTTTTTTGTTCATGCGTTTAAAAGTACCACCCCCGCGCGTTCCTGAAACGCAGTGACAACCAGCCCAGGGCTATAATTTCAAATTCCAGAACTCGTACAAAAGGCCTTTCATTCTCTCCTTGTCATGGCACCGAAAGTTACTGACCGTTCTGTAAAAGTTGGGGAATGAAACATGTCCTTTGCTTCTCCCCCCCACCAACTTCCCCCCTGATCTATCAAAGGCACTTTTATCATAACCAGGATCCAAAAAGCTCTCGGCGGAGTTTTGCAAAGTGGCGTTGCGCCGACTGTAGCTGGTGCGAAGAACTAAAATTAGGAATTGTTTTCTTTGTTGACTATTTTCTGGCGGCCTGATTACCTGTGAATCTAATCTTTTGTGGATTTAGCAAAGACCCAATGGAGGAGGGCAGGTTGCTCACTATGGGGGGGGCAGGGGGAGCCAGTGTTCCAGGCTCAGCCCTTAGCAGAGTGATGCCCTGCAAGGTTGGACCGCAATAGTCATGCTTTTAGAAATATAGGCAGTCAGCTGGGTGGGACATGAGTTAAGGATCCTCCGATTTTAACAACCCCAGTCCCTTCATTGTGTTCTATATGTGTTATATTTTACTGCTTCTCGGATATAATACAGTTTCAAGGTCCCTAGATTTAAAGAAAGTGACACTAAATGTATTTGGAGGTGGCCTGTAATGTCACAGTGTCACTCTGATGCCAGAGCTTGGAGGAAACCTGCCAGCCTGTAGAACAGAGCTCCATTGCCCTCTTTCCCCCACCCTGGAATTCAGTTTTGGGGATTTTTTGCTGATTTTAAAAGAATTCAATTTCACTACTCCAGTGCTTGTTTCCTGTATGTTCTGCTTTGTTCATCTGTGAATGCATTTTATGCAGCCCCAGTCCAGGAATGCTCATGTGAACAGAAAGTGTTGGTTTGGAAACTGCTGAAGGCGTCGGGGTAAGGCTGCTGCTCCTGATCATAAACAGGAAAATGTGCACCGCGATTGGGTGAATGTGTCATGACATTGAAAGCTTCTGTACTTTAGCTCTTTTATGCTTTTTATGGCTGAGGTTCCATTAGTGGCTTAGGGCAGTGTTTCGCAAAGTGGTCCTCGGAGACCCCTAGACAGTCCACGTTTTTGCTCCCTCCCAGCTCCCGATGGACCATCTAGGGGTCCCTGAGGACCGGGCTGAGAAACATTGGCTTTTGGGGAGTTTTAAGAACTTCCTTCCTAAAACTTCTCACAATGGTGTCATTGGTATTCATGTTAATTTTCACCTAGTCTTGATAATCATATACCTAATTCTGGATGAGAGCAATTTAAATAAATAGACAAGGTGTTTAATTTCCCCTGTCCTGACGCCTGGCTGTAATCTCTCCATTCTGTCCTCTTAATTGACCGATATGTCAATTATGCATATTATACATACTGGTTTGATACCCTCCTTGTCTGTCTCTAACAGCACCTGGCCTTCCAGGCATGCATGTCTGCTTCTAGACTTTTCACACATCTCTGCAGCTGGTATCCATACCCCTCCCCATCTAATAGTAGCTAATTATGCTTTTCCTGTAATTGCTTGCCAGGACCCACATGTGTCAATTTCCTAATCTGACTCGAACCTCTGGGATGAGTTTTCTCATCCACCATATTGCCTGAGGCATTAGCAAAACTCCAATTGCCTACTGCCCCTCCTGAATAGGGTTGAACAAAAATGCAACAGCTGTTGGACTGACCAACTAATTGTTTTGTCTCAAGCTGACATCTTGATTGGAGAGTATGGATGGTTTAGATGTGAGATTCTGGACTGAAATTTTCTACAGGAAACGTCCTGTGGACCGAATGGTTTTATTCCAGGAAACTTTCGGGGATGGACAATTTGTACAAACAGTTCACAGAATGAGGGACCTGCTGTCAGTGAGCTCAAAGTGAAGTTTATCCACCACTCCCCTGGTACAGCAACACCAGTCCGGGTCTGACACCCCTCTTGACACGATGATGTGAATGACTTGCTACCACCTACTTCTAGAAGGTCTTGCCATTGTAATTAATACAACAGGAGCATTATTACAGCACATGTAATACCTGTGGTTCAGGTCACTCACTGGGTACATCAAAAATGGGACAGCTGGGGGGCAAAAACACTTAGCAAGACCCTGGCATGAGAGGCAGGTAATTCAGGTCCAGAGAGTAAAAGTAAAGGGTCACAGTCATAGAGTACTCATGTTAAGGACTCGGGCGGATTTGGTGCGAGGCTGGGGCATGATGCAGGCAGATAGGAAGGTGGACGACCCACGTGCAGCTCACCAGACAAAACAGAGATTATTTAAACATAAAACACTTGAAAGACCTTCAAAAACAAAACCAGACCTCGAGGGGTCAAAAGTAAAAGGGATAATTAAGGCAGACAAACAAAAGGATAAGGGCTACCAGGAGCAGGTTGGCAAAGAACAAAACACAACTATCTTCAGCAGGATACAAACTTCACTGACATTCGACAATCAACAAACCACTAGGGAACTGAACAGAGGCAGGGACTTAAATACAGATGGGTAACAAGACTAACAAAGGGCAGGTGAGATTAATCAACAAGGGTTGGGAAAACAGGTCACAGGTGAAACTATTGATTAAACTCAGGGAACTCAAACTAACAAAGAAACAGAATCTACACTAGGGGAATGAGAGACAGGTAAAAGCAGGGACAAGAAAACTCATACAAATGAAACACTACGGAACAAAATACAAAAACAGAGGAGGAGGGATTCAAACATACAACAGAGGAGTTAACAGTAAACCACATGCTCAACAAGTTGAGCCATGCAGCCAACAGGGAGCTGGGGAAAACACAAAGACTGACAACAGGAGGGATGGGATGACCAGCAATGCCTGCTGGCCAAACGGGGAAGGGACACAGAGTGGAAAAACAGGAGCTGACCCTGACAACTCAACTGGTTGGTTGAAACAAAATCTTTGTCTGGACTTTTACTCTGGACCTGAATTTTCCACCTCTGCCTGGCATGTACTTGAAATGCATGGTGCATCATCTGATGGGTCTGCACGGCCCTGGTCTGCAAATAATTTTGACTGATCCACAGCTTTCCTCTGTGTAAAGCCAGCCACCCTTCTCTTGGTGTACCAGAATTCAGCCTCTCTGTTGACAGCCTTCTTCCAGTGAGGTATGGGCACTTTTTATAGCAGGAAAGCAGAAGGAGAAAGGAAGAACGAAACTGAAACACCACAGGGCTGTCAGTACCCATCATGATACATAACCACTGCCCATGAGAAGTTTAATTTTCTAGGGTTGTTATTAGAAAAATAAATTCACAGCTGTTTTGTGCTTATAGGAGTGTTTTATTATTTCTTCACAGTAATTGAACAAGTTTTCTCCCACATCCCAAAAACAAGCAGTCAGACTAATTTGTGCCTCTAAATTGCCCATAGTGATTATGTATTGTCTGCTATGGATCGGCATACTACCCAGCGCATCTTCTGTGTGATCAATACATTAAGCACCACCATGAGGACTAAGGTTCTACTAAAACAGTGCAAAATACAAAAGATTCCAGTGTTGCCAAGAGACCATAACCAAAGGATAGCTGATGAAAAGAGCAGGACTGCCTTAACCAGATTTGGATTAGTAGCACATTTCACCATTGAGGAACCAAATACGAGGAAATATAGAGTTAGATTTATTTTCATGTTGTGCAGGAATAACCAGGTGGTGTTGGCTTGCTAACCAAAGAGAATGAGATGGGACGTAGATCTTGTTGAACAACTCAATGAAGATAGGTGTACTTCAATTTACAGCTCTGAAAACCATTACTAAGAACTTGAATTTAATGATGTTTTACAAGCATGATCCAACCAATACAGCGATGATGTGACGAACGTTAGAGTTGGCTGGGATGACAAGAAGGTCAGACTAAGAGGTTTAACTGGAAGTTGTGATAACTCAGACTGCAGTATCAGTGATGCTTGCAGAAATCTGAGCTAAGACTGCAATGTCCTCTGGAGGTATTGTCAGGTGGAGTTGGATGCCATCTGTATAATTTACATGTATATATTTAGAAGATGCTCTTCTCCAAGCGAGGAAAATAGCGCATTGCAAACACTCATGCTGTCAAGGAGTATGCATAAGTTCAGCTAGGCTGAGCTTCCTGTGGGTGCCCAGGTTCCAGTGTAAGCAGCTTTGGAGCAGGAGCTACTCAACAGCTACACAACTGCTTATAATTATTAACAAAGTAAGAGCCTAACAAAATATGCAAGGGTCAATAAGAACAATATACAAGCATTTAAATAACCTGGTTAGTAAAGGAATTCATGGAACGGATGGGTCTTAAAGTGTTTCTTGAAGGTAGAGTGGGAGTCAATAATAGTTGTAGGAGAATCCATGTAACTGGATGATGAGATCTAGAGAGGTAGTGTACATGGAGACAAAGTCCTGAACTGGGGATCCGACGTTGTTATTTGATGTGACTTGGACACCTCTGGATTCCAACACACTTTAAAGGATTTACCTGAGATATAAGAATCAAACCATCTTAGTCCCCATGCTGCTAAGTTGAGAGACCGTGGGTAGTAGGATTTGGTAGTTCATCAATTCAAGGGCTAGAAGGATGAGAGTCGTAGTTCATCTAGCTTGCAGGATGTATGCAGCACTCAGGAAGGCGATCTCAGTGGACTGTCCAGCTCTGAAACCAGAGTCATGAAGATATAAGAGGTTGTTCTGTGTGAGACACGAGAACAACATGCTCAGGAACTTAACAGAAATAAGAGGAGAGAGACTATTCTGTATTCTTTTAGTTGTATGAAGTGTGAGTTTTTATGCAATGGAATTTCTTGAGTCTGCATAAATGTAGTGGCGAAACAAACGATCGTGAGTAAGTAGAGGGGTGAGCGGGAGAGGGATGATTTAAAGGAGATGTGAGGGGATAGGGTCCAGGGGACATGTAGTGAATCTGTTAGTGAGGAGGAGCTTAGAGACATTGGAGTTAGTAAGAGTAGTGAATGAAGGGAGGGCTGCACCCTGTGTCGACAAGGTTTGTATGTAACTGTTTATTGCACACGTATGCCTGCTAATTTCACTGTGAATAATGTGAGATCAACAGTCAGAATGACGAGTGGAGCATGTTGGAAGTGAATGACGTGCATTTATCTGGGGCAGTGGTATTCATATGAGGCTGGTTTTAGTAGCTGTAATTTTACAGAAAGTAAAGCGATTACTCCTCAACCGTAGCTCTTGCCATTTCCTCTCAGACATCTGAAGGAGAGGGCATAGAGGGCATGGGCCAGGACGTTATGGCAGGGTAGAATGTACCAGAAGCTTTACTCACATGACGTGAACAGAGTCTGGAGAGGGAAGGGCAAAGGAGAGAACATTGTAGCAGAATGAGACTCAAGGAGGTAAGAGAGAAGGTTTGGAAAGACAAGGTAAATTGAGTAAGATAGTGATCAGATACATGTAAACTGTGAAATTCAGGTTGTCAGTGATGTCAAGATGAGGCCCAGTTCATTTCCAGGTCTGTGGGTTAGTGGAGTACAGAGCCAGTGCAGGCCAATGGAGGTCATGAGGGTAAGGAAATTGGCCTGTGGTGTATCAAGGAGGATATTCAGGTCATAGTAATTGAATGGTACTCAAGCACAGTTACTACATGGAGATAAGAGATGAGTTACAGGCTAACCTGACACCCCTCACTTTCCATCTAAACAAGTAGCGTGTGAGATAGAGCAGCTGGAGCTGCAGTGTTAGATTGAAGGGTGTGACAAAGGCAGGGATAAAGTCCACAGCAGACTGCCAGCTTCACATTCCTGTAGCGAGGAAGGTAACAGCAGACTGCCAGCTTCACATTCCTGTAGCGAGGAAGGGAACAGCAGACTGTCAGCTTCACATTCCTGTAGCGAGGAAGGGAACAGCAGACTGCCAGCTTCACATTCCTGTAGCGAAGAAGGGAACAGCAGACTGTCAGCTTCACATTCCTGTAGCGAAGAAGGGAACAGCAGACTGCCAGCTTCACATTCCTGTAGCGAAGAAGGGAACAGCAGACCGTCAGCTTCACATTCCTGTAGCGAGGAAGGGAACAGCAGCAGTTTTTTAAAATTTGCTGGAAGCAGCCTTATGTTTTAGGGTTTCATTTTCTCCTGTGAATAAAGTGAGAGTCTGGGGTAGACAGCAGGAATGTACTGGAAGCACATTCCGAGGGGGGTGGGTGAAAAGGGAAGGGAGTGCAAGGAGACACTTAGCTGAGCAACAGCCTCCTTGGTGGCCTTGTTTTGTGAACTCATGCAGGTAGACTTGCTGCTCTTCAGACAAGCAGGATCTTCACATAACAGGTGTTTCACACAGGGGCTGCTGCTTCTTCAGACACTTCAGCTTATTGCTTTACTGATAATGAGCTTGGCTAAGTGCTCGCAGCTGAGGGCAGCAGACTTAATTACCAACACAGAGGGAGAGAACTAAATACAAAGCTAAATTCACCAGAATAGAGGTACTAATTGATAATGTAAACTGTTAAGTTCCTTACAGAACTCCCTGCAAATCACTGGTAACAAGCAAAGCCGGCTCTTAACATTTACCAATCAGTTGTAGGCACATCAGCACAGATGTTCACAGTCTACAGTTAGTCCCAATTGAGGTGCCTCTAGATATATCTCTCCTTAGATGTTTGCAAGGTTGAGCTGAGCTACATTTGGTTCTACATGGTTCATTCTCCAGTGTGTTCTAGCCATCATCGCTGCCAAGCCAAGGGTGCACTAAAGATTCTGTATCCAGCAGTTAACATACTATTGCCTCTTTTCCACCTGCAGGCCCAGATTCCAGGTTTCATCAGCTATTGGCGATATACATCAGAGAGATGTTCCACAAAGCAAGATTTCTCAGCTATGATTGTCCAATAAAAGTTTATGTAAGAAGCTTATGGAGGATAATGATAATACATACGAAGATCTACCTCTGTTTATGTGACCAATAGAGCGTACCTTGCAATATAATTTGCACCTTGACTCACATTGTTTACTCTGAATTATTCTCATTATTAAAAATAGCTCTATAGTTATCAGGCCTGTCCTGCATTTTTTTTCCCTGTGTGGCTGGAAATTTCTGAATACACCAGGGTACAGAAGTGGGAAGAGGGATGGAGGCAGGATTCTGTTTTGGAGTCTCGGTGCGGTAGGGGAAGTTAGGGGGTTGGCGGCAGAGACAGAATCAGGCCCCTCCAGTCAGTGCTGGGCTCATCTATGGCGAGAAGGAGAAGTCAGGAATAATAGGAAATTCTACTGTGGAGGCAATCATTTTCCATGGTCCCCCCCGGGCTTCTGGCTATTGGCGATGAGATTCTCACTGGTCAGTTTGGCAACCTCCTCGCTTGGCCGCTGGCTTTTTGTGTCTGCCGATCCTCTCCTGTGCTGTAATCCCCGGCTTCATTAGCGGCCAGCAGCTATGGAGAGTTAGCAGTGGAGGGCAGGGCTGACTGTCTAAAGCAGTGATGCTGTATTTTGACAGGCGGCTGCTGTCTTTTCTAACGCGAACCGTAACTGTCAGATAGCCAGAGCAGAAACGGATTGGGAGCTGCACGAGTCACCTGTTGTTTCCGGATTCCTTGCTATTTTTCTTATTTTTCTAGCACTCGTTTTATTTCATTTTGTCCTGATCGATTACCGTTTATTTTGTTTCGTTTGGTTATCCATCACCAATAACATGTCGTACAACTGGGAAGAGCTTGTAGCTGTGAGATCGGACACTCGCCTGAAAGCGAGTGGAGCTGGTGAGGAGGCACAAAGGGAAATGGGGGGAGCAAAGGTGAACAAGGGAGCAGAGAAGCACCTGTAGGTCCTCCCTGCCCGCTGTGGTCATGGGGGGCTTTTCTGAGCACTTCTTAGAACGTTTCTGGGTCAGATGGATCAGATGGATGATCTGAGCATGTGAGTGTGAAGGAGCACCCATATGGAAAACATTTTTAAAAATAACATATGACTCTTATGTGTTTCACCCAAATCATATAAGTTGTCTGTAACTCAAAATAAATTTACAATACATATTAACGTAATGTGTCATTAGACATATATGTCCTCTATTGATGTATAATGCATATGAATAGAATGTACAGTCAAACATAGAAATCCAACACTCATGTACAATCCATATTAAATGAATGTGTCAATAGTTATATATGTCCTTTATTCATGTAAACATTAACTAAATATATGTTTTATCAAACACATAAGTTCTACATTGATGTACAATCGATAGTCAATGACTGTTTTGTCAGTTATAGTTTTTATGCATAATGCTTTGAATGAACTCAGTTGAATCATGGACAGTGGTTCCACACAACTAGAATGAGTATTTTGAAAAGGAAACATCCTTTTTCAGGGGATGCATTTGCTTTGTGTTCTGAGAACATAACATGAATTTTCTCAAGTGTAATTAAACTGACTGTGGAGCGATCATGCATGTCTTTCATTAGAATAATATAAATGCAATATACTTTAAGAAACCACACAGAATAAATGCATTTCCTACTAAAGGTATATGTTATGGTAAAATGTAAAGTTCATGTAACAGTTTAACATTTTTCCTATAGGCTTTTCCCTTGAGTGCCTTACATGTCAAGTGTGTTTTTGGTGTGGATGAGGCCATAGTCATACAAGAAAAACATTGATTTGTAGTGAACATATAAAAAAACGTCCTGCATCGTCATATATAATTACGAAAAATGCTTGATAGCCTTATATGAGCCATGCTGTACTTATGGGCATCACTGCAGCCACACACTGATCTGCTGGCTGGGAGCCTTGGGCCGTGCTACCTGCGTTGGGAGTTCCTCACACATATTCACCATCGTCTACGTTTCACCATCGGCTGACACCAATGCTGCATGTGAAGTCATCCACTCCTGTGTCGCACATTCTCAAACACCCCAGGATATTAATAGCGATCGCTGGTAACTTCTACCACACCTCTCTCTGCAATACACTGAGCAACGTATCGCAGTATGGAAAACGCAGGACAGGGGAAGATGGGAAGCTGAACTCTGTCCGCTTGACCGGCAATGCCACAGTTTTGTACACTTACAATAATGTCCAAAAGTCTTAGGCAGTCAAAAATGTTTAGGGCTGTTTATTTGAGTAGTATGTGCACATTTGCTAAGAAAAAAAAGCACAATTTAATACTAGAAGATATACAAATTATCAGTAATACAATAAAAAACGAACAAGAATTTCTTCTGTTCTCTAAAAACATACTGATATCTTTTTCAATGGCTAGATGAACACTGCTTCAGTTCCCTAACCTCTCCTCAGGGACGTTCCTGCTATTTCACCAGCAGCTTAATCAGTGGTCGAGTCAACAAACACATGCTGGGGTGATTTTCGGAGAGGTCTTCAAAGCCGACACCTTGACAAACATGGCATCATACTAAAAGGAAGATCATTTAAACATAATTTTCTTTGACTGCCTAAGGCTTTTGCACAGTACTGTAACTCTACCATCAACTTTATTGAGTGTAGTTACAAAAAACACAACAAAAGCTCGACAGAACTGCTTGGTCGAAACAGTCTGGGACTTGTTCCATGGGCTGTATGTTGAGGATATCAATGGAGTCTCTCACTGCATCACGGACTACAGTTAGCTTCTGTGTGGACATAATTATTCCCAGGAAAACATTTTTTTGATAGCCAAATAAAATCCGCTGAATCAAAACACTCCTCAATAACAAGACAGCTTTCCAAATTAGGTATAGGGAGAAGGTCCATGTAGAGGGATTTGAAAATGAAAGAGCACAGAAGGGAAGAGGGTGTTTATGGAGAGGACTGAACATAAGCTGGACAACAACAGCATGAATGAGGTATGGAAAAGCATGATGCAGATCACTGGCTACAGTGAGGCGGGCAGCTCAGTTAAAGCCAGGGAACAGGAGGGGGCAGGCAAGTTAAACTTGCTGTTTAACCGGTTTGACACAAATGCTCTTAGTTCAGCAGGGAGGGCTGATGGAGTCACACCTGCTTAGTCAAGTAACGAAGATACTGGAGAAGCTGGTCCTCAAACATCTCACACCACAAACGTTATATGGAACCCTGCCATTTAGTGATTGTGCGATGAATTATTGAATAACACAAGACATGTATGGTGGAGAGTTTTCTTAGATGTCTTAGATTTCTTAGTGTCTTTCCAACACTGTCTGTCTGCCTGTCTATCTGTCTATCTGGTTGGCTATTGAGATGGGTTTCTTATGCTGTTATAAAATTGCATTCTTTTCTCTGAACAAAAAGAGGAGAACAAAGAGTTGCATATTCTAGAGAGTACCTAGTACAAAACCCTTCTTTTTATCAAGTGAAACTGTCTCCCAAGGGCCAGTGCCCAAGAGCACATCCTGATTTTGCCAAGTTTGACGTGTCCCTGGGTCAACAAGCAAAGGGCTTACGTTTCACTTATTTAACTAGTCACAGTCTTCATGGTATGGACATATCACCACATGAATTAACACCAGTGTTTTCTGTTAAGTGGCAAGGTGCACAGGATTGTAAAGTACCCATTTTATTGTGTTTGCCTTATGTTGAGGGATACGTCATAGGAACATGGTTACCTGCAAATGCTGGATAGAGCAATACATGGACATGTCTGTATCTCATTGGCAAAATCAGGATTCCTGTGCACAAGAACCCTAACCTTAGATTAGTCTCCCAATGCCCAGTCGTCATACCCAGCTGTTCTTGTGGGTATGGTTGACCTGGGCACGCCATCTCCCTCCTGTGGCCATGACTTGTTGGAGCACAGATCGGCCCCAGATTCCCAGCATATGGCAGAGTGACAACCTGCACAAACCTGCTTTGGATGCAGGCCAAATGGCCAAGCGCTAAACTCCGGTCTTGTGCTAAGCTCCTTTGCCAAAATGTGTCACACCAACCGTGCGTTTTCAAAAATGAACCATTTCAAGCAGACGATGTCCTTTGTAAACGTTCCACTGTGGGGGGAAAAAAAAAGACAAAATGTAATTGAACCCATAAATCACAAATGTCACATCGGAATATTTGAAATGACCTTATGCTGCTGAGTACTAGCAGAGATGCAAGTATGAGGTATCCGGATTCATCCTGATTTTTGTTAAGTGGTAACATTTCGAGTAGGAGGCTCAGCGGACATCACTGTGGGCTGAGACTTTTATTTCCTCCCAGGTTCTGCATGTGTGAATTCTGCATGTTCTCCATGTGATTTCAACTGTTTCCAGTCCATTCTGAATATATACAGTACTGTGCAAAAGTGTGAGGCCGTCACACTGGTTAGTAAGTGTAAGTTATTTGCTCAGGAAAAACTATTTAACATTAGAATATGTGCAAAAGAACAGTAACACCATAAAAATAACAAAAAGTTTCTTCTGTTCTCGAAAATGTTACTGGCATCTTGTTTGAAGGCTAGAAGAACACCACTTCGTTTCCCAAACCTCTCAGAGGACTCCCAAACATTGCATTTGTTCATTAAATTTCACCATTAGCATATTTACTTCATTTGTTAAGTAATTTGATGAGTTATTGATTATGTATCTTTGTGATTCCAATTGCATGTGTATGTTGTTTATATTTTGTATATTTTAACTTTTTCTCAGGTATTTTTGTTTTGACCTCACTATTTTATAATGAATGCACTTGTGAGACCTTTCTGCCCCTTCTGTAACCTGGGTCAGGGTGACGAGGCTGTTTGGCTGCTGACAGGAATATAGCTTACAGAACAATTTGAGGGAAAACAGACCAAGTTTTGACCTGAAAATATGAGGAGGGAGGCGTAAGTGACAGGAGTAAAAGCAGCACAGGAGAGGCAAGAGAGAGGCGAGCCTGAAATCTGAGGGTAGTGGCAGCATCTTCTGCTAAAAAGCAAACAAACAAACAAACGAATAATAACAAAACACTTAAACCTCAAATGTTATTCATCATTGCAGTCTCCAAAGAACCTACAACCTATAAACAAATTATCAGTACAACAGTTATTTCCAGCAGTTAGATTGCCCATAAATTGCCCATAGATTGCCCATAAATTGCCCGTAGTGTACACTTGTGCCCTGTAATGGACTGCCATCCTGTCCTGGGTGTACCCAACCCAATGTAATTTGTTTCCGGGAACAGGTCACAGGGTCATCACAATGCTGCACTGGGTACGTCTCCAAGAAGATGGATGGATGTAGGTAAGTGACAAACCTGGCACCGAATGCTTGGATTCAGAAATGAACCCAGGGCACAGTTTTGACATATCTAGCTCAGGGAATGGTGGCACACTGGCACAGGGGGTATGCCTGTCAAATGACATCTCTCGGGGTTTTGGGTTTGCACTGCTTCCCCCGCTGCGGCACGCTGAGACGTCATGTGACGGCGAGAAAGGGACCAGCTGCAGAGCTGGAGATCCACGTGTGTGGGACACTGCTCTGCTCCATCCTGGTGTAACCCAGAATAGTGAGCAAGTGCGCCCTAATTACACACACATTAACCCCAAGCAATTATTATGGGGATTAATGCACAGCAAAAAGTGATTTTGCAGGTGGATGTTTATTTTAGATTCATCTTTTTGACAAATATCTATATAACAGTACCTCAGAGTTTTGTAGCAGGTTGCTCTTGTAGTCATCGCAACCAGACTGGATTAATTTGTTTGTTTCTGAATCTCTGAGTGCCGTGAAACCATATTCTCGGCTCATTAGTGGAGTCTGGGGGGGGGGACTATTTCAGGTTGAGGATGGGAGATGGCAGGTAAAGGTGCGCGGGGTGAAACCATGCATCCAAAAGGGGAGAAATGCACTTAGGTGGGTACCGTGTCCTCAGACACAAACATAAACATAAAACATAAATAGCCTGTGGAAACAACGATCGACGGGCTCAAAGGTGCAGAGTGCCTGAGCGGTCACCTGCCCCCCCCTCCCGAAAAGAGCGGTGGCCTCGCAGTCCCCTCTCTTTAAAAAAGAGCCACTTTAAAAAAAAAAAAGCTAATGTAGACCCACTTAATTATCACTACATAAGCTAGACAAAGTGCAACGTCTGACACAATACTAAGGTTTGTTTAATTGTTACTAGGCTGAATCTGGCTCTCAATTTGCCTCACGATATGGAGCTGGGGGTGAGAGGGCCACCGGGGGACGTGATCTCCCCCCCCCCTCCTGGGGCTTGGGTGAAACTGAGACGGACTTGCATTCTTGGCGGGGCTGGGTGTCACACTCCAGGCTGACACTGACACTGAAGTCCCGAGGCGCTGGCTCTGCTCCACAGCGGCGGGTCAGAGATACGTACCATCACTGAAACGCCACAGCTCGTACCGTGTACTCGACCCAGGAGCGATTAAGCAAACTTTAGGGTTGTCTCTAACAAACAGCACCATGGTCAAGCTTATACTCCCACAGCGGATGTAACCTGAGCCTCAGAGTCTCTAGCCTACAGGAACTCTGGCTGCTGAAGGCACCGTGTGAGATCCTCGATCGTGCAGCTCTGCCACTGTGCCTGCTGCTGATGATCGTTGAGGGATGAGCGAACATAATTGCCTTTCTTTTGAACGAGTTTTGAGTGGTGCAGTCCTTGGCGGGTGGCACGGTAATGTGATACCTCTCAGATGGGGGGGGGGGGGTTGCATCCCACCTCCGTCTCTCAGTGTGTGAAGTCTGCATGCTTTGCTTCTTTTGTGTGGTTTCCCTCTGGATGTTCCTAGTCCCTTCCTCAGTCCAAAGGTATGTGGTTCGATGAACTAGTGTCTCTGATTTAACCATTGAATGTAGGTATGTGTCCTGCAATGGACTGACTCCCCCCCCCCATCCCTTGTTTTGTGTCCTGTATTTGCTGGGATAGGGGTCATCAAAATGTGCTACTTCAAGATGCAGTGGAGGGAGAGGTAGGTACATTAATCCATGAGCTGCATCTCGGTAGCGATGTTCCCCAATGTCCCTCTTCCCATCTGGCTTTTGGCGGGAAGTGCAGACGGTGACAGGTACTTGACACTTGTCCGCAGGCAATATGCAAGCTTCGGGCTGCCTTTACCAACTGGGTCCCCAGAAAGATTTGGGTTACCAAGACACAGTGTTGTTTTACCATTTACTTAACACCAGTTAAGCTAACTATTGATGTGTTTAATATTCGAGAGTCGTAAGATATCATTATAACCATCCTGAACCTATACTTTGTGAAAAACTGCTTTCACCATGGCTTTTATCTTTGTTCCCACTGAATAACTGTGAATACAGCTCAAATTCTGCAAAAAAGGGGGAGGAGGTCATTGAATCATCCTCAGAAACCGGGTCAGGCACAATCTAATATCTGCAAAAGAGCTCCCGTTTATGTCCAGAAACCAGTTTCCCCAGAGTTTATGCAATAACATTTCTTATGTGTTTTTATTTGTTATTTTCCTACTGCTGAAGAATTTCAGAGGCCAAAAAAGCACACAGAAATAAGGGGAGAACCCATAGCTAGGTTGATTTTCCAAAATCAGGTCCATCTGGCTTTAACAGAAATGCACAATCTTCATCAGGTCCAACTCTTCTGATTACCTGCCAGAAACCTCCCCTCCATCAGCCTTGTGAATCTGTGAACTGGTGACATACTGTGTAAAGCCCTCTCGTTACTGTAAGGAAAGCAGGCTGGCACTTTTAACTCAGGGATTTTTTCCTGCTTCGGTGGCACCCAGTCTCGAAAGCCGACACTGCAGACCTGGAGGCCCACCAGGCTCTGAATTCTAAAGAACGCTGAGTGTATTCCCAAGGACTGAACAGCGGGATGATTCGAAATGTGCTCCTGGCTACAGATTAGTTCAAGTGACAACACCACGGTGTGTGCGGGAATGCGGATTCCTTCCTGTAGGATTTTGACAGGCTTTGACTTTGTCACCAGATATAATTGGAACAGTACCCTTGACTGTATTTTTTGTTTTAAATTAATATCACCAGTGCTTACAGATCTATCCAATTATGTCTGATGTTCTGAGAAGTGTCATTCTTGGCATGACTGCTCACAGGAGCAAACAGAAGTAAATTTATTTGCCGAAGCTTCTTCAGGCATTTACCCAGGACAGCAGCATAAATATTTCCCGGGCTGCATTTTCTGTATTAAATAATTCAATAGGTTGCACATCAATAATGAAAATATCCCGGCGACTCGGTAAATAACAATGTAAATGTCATGTTCCCTGCGTGTGCAGTCGTCCATTTTTATGGCGGGGGGAGAGAGCGACTCTGTCTGAGGGAGGTCCGCTGAGGAGATGGGCTGGGGGGGTCAGCAGGAGGTTGGGGGGCGTTGGAGTAACGAGCGACTTGTGAAGCGACTGTCGCTGCAGCCCCAAGGAGTGAGGCAAATGACATTTATTAGTCCATCCCTCTCTTGGTTGGTTTACCTCATACGTCACGAGCCCTCGTCCCCCCAGATTGGCATGTTTGTTCCTCTCCACACCACGGGTAGCTCCGTGGAGATGTCCTAAAGCTCATATGTCCAGAATTATGTTATAACAAATTTTTTTTGGGGGGGGTGGGAGATAAACAGTGGTGCCTGAAGAAAATTTTCATGGTGCTGGCCATCGGGGGCCTGTTACATTTATGGAGCTGGCAGCATGGTACTCTGTCTCTTCTATGTTCCCGCTGTTTTTGCTTTTGTTATTTTCATGTGGTTTGGCTACAGGGGTATCCGCATACTTGCTAGCGGCAACCATGGCCATCCCTAGCCACCTCTTAGATCCACCCCCAGAGATAAACACCCATCTTTCCTGCCTGAGATCTTCCCAGTGTAACCAGGCGGGACAGGGAAACTTTCGGTTGACGTCTGGTCTGTGTTGATGACTTTCATGGGAGGTTGTAAGCAAGCCTCTTCCTAAGACTTACCTTGAGACGAGCAGTACGCTGGTAAATTCCTGAGAGACAAATGACCCCTCTGACATGATTCATACACCTGTCGGATATCTCTGAAGTTTCACCTGGCCTTTTACGGAAAAGAAATCAGTCTTCCTAAAGATCTAGCCGGGGTCGCTTTCCAGGTTGACGTAACCGATTACGGTGACGCTGAACAGACATATTTATCCAAAGCTGACTTGCATGAGATAATGGTTTAACATTTTTCCTTGGTGATTTAAGTACTTTAATCACTTAAAAGCAACCCCACCTCCAAAACTGTGAAATTCTCAGTCATGAGTGTAGCACCAGCTGCTGAGGTTAACCTGTCCTAAAGCTGGTGTCATCCCACCTCAGGTCGCTTAATGTTTCTGCGAGTCTACTTGCATATAATTACCCTCAGAAATACTCAACCTTAGTTTCGTCTGCTGTCTGTCTACGGTTGTAATAAGATAAGTGTGGGAACTTCGGTAGCTGTAACCGGTAGACATGTCATTTTATGAGTACTGGTGGGGTAGCAGTAACCTGCCCAACACACACAGACACACACACACAGACCCACACACACAGACACACACACATACACACACACAGACACACACACACAGACCCACACACACAGACACACACACACAGACACACACACACACAGACCCACACACAGAGACACACACACACAGACACACACACACACAGACACACACACACAGACCCACACACACAGACACACACACACACAGACCCACACACACACAGACCCACACACACACAGACACACAGACACACAGACACACACAGACACAGACACACACACACAGACACACACACACACAGACCCACAC
>JAODKC010000130.1:20973233-20995766 GCA_026777985.1 Mormyrops attenuatus
CACACACAGACACACACACACAGTCACACACACACACAGACACACACACACACAGACCCACACACACAGACACACACAGACACACACAGACACACACACACAGACACACACACACACAGACACACACAGACACACACACACAGACACACACACAGACACACGCAGACACACACACACACAGACCCACACACACAGACACACACACACACAGACCCACAGACACACAGACATAAACACACACAGACACACACACACAGACACACAGACATAAACACACATTTGTATTCATATCTGAAAAAAAAAAACAGGTTTGGTCCCCAAAATGTAACGTATACCTGGACCACACACACAAACTTGCATACCCCTCTGCCTTTTCTACGATACGCACATAATCACAGATACATACACACAGGCACAAACTGTGCCAGATTCGACCTGCTGTCACTGGCTGTTCCACTCGTTGTTGCTCCCGTTTGGTGTCTCTGTGACCGATGGAAAGCCTGCTTTTCATTCACCCGCTCACATGATGCCCTGACGGAAAGACGGTCACAGATTTGAAGCGGATGTGTTATAATGATGGCAGTAACAAGGGACTGAAGGCAGATCCATCTCAGCCCAGCAGCCGGTGGAGGTTATAAACCTCTGTCAAAGCATATGAGGAGCTCACAGTAGATGCATTTTTCCTTGTACCTCTGTCCTACATCTTAGGGTTTGTTTTCATTTTATTGATTACTTACAAATATGTACAATATGGCACCAAGTTAAGTAGATTTGTTGAACCTACTATGACTATTACCCAGTTCATTCATTCATTCATTTGCTCAGTCACTCAGTCACCCATTTAGAACAACAGTGACTTCTATCCCATACTGCCCCCATGCATTCAGTCATCTATTCAGAAGTACAGTGGCCTTTATCTTGTACTGCCCCATTCACTCAATCATCTATTCAGAAGTACAGCGACCTTTATCCCGTACTGCCCTATTCACTCAGTCATTCATTCAAACCTTCAATCACCGTTATCCCATACTGTCAAATTCACTCAGTCATCCTTGCAGACATGGCTGTCAGAAATTTCAGCACAGTTATCAATTCCCCAGCCGTGCAAACTTTGATATTTCACGCGCTGCTCTGCTCACAAAGATCACATTATCTGCATAACGGGGGCTGGCTGTGGGGAAGCTCTGCTTGAAACTGAAATTCTTTTTTTTTCTTCAATATTTGCTGACCAGCAACTGCAACTCAGCAGGCCCGGCAGAATGGATTCTAGGCCTCCAGCATCTGATGGAAAGGTGATGCACCAGGTTAATGATGAAGTTGGGCAAATTGGACAGGAGCCAGTTAGTTACCCTCAGATTTCCGGTTTGACCTCATGAAAGCAGAGAGTTTTCTGGTGTGTGTGTGTGTGTGTGTGTGTGTGTGTGTGTGTGTGTGTGCATGTGGGCTCGAGGTAAACCTTACGTTGTGGGGACCATTTTTCCAGTCACCATAAGGATGATAATGATAATATAATGATAATGATTTATCAAAATCAGTGACTGCAATCAAAAACATAAAAATGCCAAAAGTCTTGTATTTTGTTTGGTTGCTTATGTTGAAGGTCAGGGCTGGGTGGGGGGTAAGGGTGTCATTTTTGGATTTTGGTTTTTCCCATAGAAATGAATGGATGGTCACCACAAAGATATGAGTACAGGTCTATGTGTGTGTGTGTGTGTGTGTGTGTGTGTGGGTGTTTGTGCTGTATTAAAGTGAAGCAGCCATATAATCCTTTGCTGGGGCTTGAAAACAGAGTGAGACGTAACTTGTCAAAGACATGAAAGAGGATGGAGAAAATGTCGCTAGGAACTGTGGGAAATAGGCTAATGTGCTGCATAGTGTGCGAGAGGGATTTGGGAGTGCTCAGAATTTGCATCTAAATCGAAGGCCTCTGAAGAGCCTGTGCCCTGTGAAAGACCTGCGTAATTAGCAAAAGGGGCCTGCATGGCATGTGAGAGAGATCTAGGAACTCACAGAGAAGGCTCTGCTCAGACCTGCCTGATCTGACCACCTGATCAATCATTTGGCATCCTAGAGAGCAGGAGTAGTCTGAGTGATTAAAACCATCAAAACAGTGATTAAGAGACTCGCTGCTTTATCGTGTTTAATTCCTTTTGAGTTGCTGGCAGTCATATTTTTTTTGAACACCCAGGTGTTGGGTATTAAATTTAGTTTACCTGCAAAATCCTGCATCTCGGCAAAATCACCCTGGTGACAATGCTGCATGAACAGAGGAGGAAAGGGATTCTGGGTGTGGACACCGATCGCTCATAATGTCCCTCCGCGGTCGCGCGACATGCTGACTCTCAGCAAAAGCCTTCCCCAGTTGACACCGGCTTGCGTGCGAGCGTCATGAGAAAGCCAGCGATCGGCGAGATATTCCTCCATGCTGGAGGACAGGCTGATGAGCTGCTGGGATGCTGTTTCACGAGGCCCGACAGATTAAGGTGCCGGAAGCAGAGATGTCACTTTTGGAACCGGGACGGCAGAAGGGGGGGCTCTTTGCCTCGGCTTGGGCCGTGCCTCACTGGAACGCATTATCGTGCAATAGGACCCCACGGCTGCTCGAATGAAGATTCGGCTCAGCGGGGGGAGTGGGGTGGGGGGGAGGGGATCTACCATCTGTCAGAGCGGAAGCAGAGGAGGGAGATAAGAAACTCATCATGCGGGAGAGACCAGGATGGTTTTGACAACAGCTAATGGGCCTTCTGGGTGCCGGGTTTAAAAAAGGGATCCTAAAAATCACACAAACCATATTTTTATACAGTAATGATAGTGACATTTCCCAGAACCCTTTGCTGACATACCATTTTCCAGGTTAATATTGGTGGGGGGAGTTGCCTCCCACCTTCTTATAACCCCTTATAACCCATCCCTCAAGGGAGACTGCTGAAATGTATTTATGCAAATTTTGTCCCAGCCAGTTTGAAAATTGTTGAGGTGCTGAAAGCATTTATTATATATATTTATATATATTTAGTTTTGCATATATGTCGCTTCCTGGGTGCCAGGCTGTTTAATGTGGCCGTTCATTATTCTAATTGACCTGCTTCTGAAGAGGGGGCTGTTTTCTGATTTCTTTCTTCTTGCTTCCCATCCAAAGTCATTTAAAGTCATTAAAATGTTTTCCTCATTTGTACAATTTAACGCTTATGCTGTAAAAATTAAAGTTAAGTGTCTTTTTCATATGTGCAACATCAGAAACCCTCCTGGGGGGGGAACCTTCTGTTCCTGTTCACATCCCCGTAGGCATGCTAAACAAGTCTTTTTAAGACTGGCCCCCCTCCTGCTGGGATTAAACTATTTGAGGGTTAATTACTGCAGAGAAAAGCAAGGGGCAGAAAAGCTAACAAAACGCAGATAGCATACAACTTAATATTACAAATAGTAGACTGGATATTGGTGTTATATGTATGTTGATATGTGCACTATGTTCTTGCTGCTGTATTTGCTAGGATTTCCCTCTTGGATCAATAAACCCATTCATCCATCCATTTTCCAGAACTGCTTGTCCTATTCATGGTTGTGGGGAGACCAGAGCCTGTGTCAGAAGCTATGGGCACAAGGCAGGGAACAACCCAGGATGGGGATGCCAACCCATTGCAGGGCACACTCACACACCATTCACTCACACACCATTCACTCACACATGCACACCTATGGGCAATTTGGTAATTGCAATTAACCTCAGCATTCTTTTGGACTGCGGGGGCAAACTGAAGTACCCAGAGGGGTACCCATGATGACACAGGTAGAACATGCCAGCTCCACATCCAGGGAGCCATGACGGAGACTGGAACCCTGACCCCAGAGGCATGAGGCAACAGCGCTAACCACTGCACCACCATGCCACCCCCGTGAACTAATCTTAATGTTCAAAATTAATCTTGATGTCCACACATAGAGCATGAACCTTTCCAACCCCAAATAAAATCCTCAGCGATGTCCCCCTCCCACTTCTACACAACTGCAGTTTCCTTTTTGGCCATGTTTAGCTTATCAACCTCTTCAACCTACCAGCCTGTGACAGACAAAGCTTAGCAGAACCTGTATGCGCATATTTGTGTGTCCAGCAAGAACCCGGAGAAAAACAAAGACCAGCAGACCCAGCCTGCGCAGCCAGCAGAGGAATATGTTGGTGGCCCAGCGATGACTAATGGGACAATCTGAGTAATTGCAGTGGATGATTGCTCTTCTTTTAATTCTCAGCTCTCGGCTGTACTTATCAAGCCCCATCAGGAGAACAATTGAGAAGGAACGATTACCATCAAAAAGTGCAGCGAAGGCAAGGCTGCTGTAGGGAGTATTTATGTGTTGATTACAGCTAGTGACGATACTATTGGTAAACCTCTGTGATGAGTGCTGACAGGCCTCAGGGCTTTGACAACATCAGGAGAAGTTCGGCCATGTTCACATTACAAGCCGGATCTGTTTCGCTCAAATCAGATTTGCCTATCTTGATGGTTCACGTTCATAATTACGAGTGACCTGTATATAACTGTAATGTAAATGCATCTGTCCTCCGAAACGGCTCACAAGCACACAGTGATGTGTATTTGCATCTGTGTCACCAACAACAAAAAAGACGGTAGGTCAGACAAACACATGAATTCTGATCTGACCATTTGCATTCATGTCGCAATGCCATGAATCAAGTACATATACAATCTAGGACCACACATGACAAGTGACTCAAATCTGATTTGAAAAGATCAGATTTGGTGTTCACGCAGCCTTGAAAAAATGAGATCTGAGTCACATTCAGGCAAAAAAAAATCAGATTTGAGTGAGCCCTTCCTTACTTCAAAGCCTCCCTGGAAAGGCCGGCTGAAACCACAAACCTGAAATGGCATGAGGCCCCCTTTTAGTCCTAAATATTCATGCTCACACTCTTACATTAGCAGAAGAATCCATTCTGATTCCCTACGATGAAAACAAAATCATTGATAAGAGATGGACCCAGGAACACGAGTGCGCCTTAATCCCCATATAGTGGGGGTGGAGATAAGGGGAACCTGCTTATTTAAAACCCAAGTGATCCACACAAACTTAGCAGGGGGCTAAAAAATTGCAGGAACAGGATTAGCTAAATAGCTAAAAAATGGCAGCATGAATCTGTACTGAAAGGTTAAATGCAGATTTTTCTCCCAAATTTCAGTGACTGCTGTTTATTGCAACCAAATTGCTGTCTTTTCAAACGTCGCCATTAACATGCAATGCTCTCGCATACAGAACCGCGTGACGACTGAATTTTACTTCAGTTTTCTGGAGGGCTGATGCTGGGACTGCAAATATTTACTGCACATCCTTTGATTGACAGTCAATTTACACGTTGAAGCAAAATAAAAAACATTAAAGCAATAAAGTTGTTCACATCTGCGTTTTCTGCAAAATTTCAGTTCTGAGAAATAATTTGCATTTTCAAATCTTGTGCTCTGCGTCTGGTGTCCCAGATTTCCATATTTTACCAAAGACTGTGAGTGCTGAACAGCTCTTGAATTAAATGATTAGCAAGCTGCAGTGGCATTAGACCTTCATAATAACAACATAATATAACAGACTAGCCATACATGTAAAAATCTGCACTTTAAACCTCCTACTTAAACACATTCTCAGACACAACTGCACCATTTTTAAACCTATATAAAGTAATTACAGTAACAACCATACTTTGTACTGTGTGACTCTCTCTGTATGACCGCATGATGAAGAAATAACTGTACAATTAAACAAACCTGATTAAATATGTAACTAATAACCTATTTTATCAAAAAATGTGCTTCAAACTGAGCAAACGAAGGAGCTGTATAATTTGTGCATGAGTGTTACTGCTGTACTAATTGCCTCATTTTAGCTCCTGGTGCTCAACGTTTCCTCCTACAGGTCATCAGCAAGTATTGCAGGGCCCAGTCAACATGTTGTCACACCTGTTTTTGACAATCTAGTGTTCCAGCATCAGAAGTGGACCAAGGCTTTCATGATATTTTCAGAGTGCTCAAGGAGCTAAGGCACTCTTGATGTTTTCATCACTGCAGTGCACAGACTTGGAAAGCTAATTTTTCAAAGCACACCCCTTTCTTACGGTCTGTACAGAAAACTAATAATGGTACTGCTGTGACCTTTCGAAGAATTAGCAGATTTCAGGAGCTCTGACATGCCTCTCTCCAGCCGCCTTGTCCTAAGACTTGCCTGACCTTTTCAGGAGACTCTCAAGTCCCTGTTATCCATGACCAAGTCACCACACTGTGTCCCTAACCTGACCCAAGTTCAAACCTGTGACAGTAATGAGCTCACCGGCTCATTAAATGTCACTCAATAGTCCCCTGCTGTAAATGAGATTGACCACTATATGGATTTAATAGTAGTTATATATGAAAATATAACCAACCCATTATAGCAGGGCAAACTATAACGACCAGCCTATTGTAACAGGGCAACATACTGAAGCGGTAGGCGTAAAGCTTAGCTACCTAGCTGATTTTCAGAAGGTAACTTATTGTTTTACCCGAGGCCCCAGATTCAGATGCCAAGTTCTCCAGATGTTCCTAAACAGCACACCATCTGCTCACTCATAAAACATGGACTACACTCATCCAAACTGTGGTTATGCTCATGGTATCTAGGAGCATTCGAACAGTATCAAAATAAAATAAATGATATATCAAAAAAATACGTAATAAAGGGTATATTAATAATCATCCAGTGTCACCTGCTCTGCGCCCTATGCTTTTTAGAGTAAACAATAGGCTAACAATAGGCTAACAATAGGCTAACCCTGACCAGCAATCTATATGAGCAGAGGAACTGTCAACTGATACATGATAGTAACAATAATGCATTTATTTGGCAGCCACTCTCTCCAAAGCGCCATAAAACAAGGTGAGGATCAGAGCGCAGAGTCAGCCAGCGTTCCTGGAGCAATCGGGGTTGAGGGCCTCGCTCAGGGGCCCGACGGTGATGTGACTACAGATTTCTAGCCCACCAGGCTGCACACATCAGACACAGTATTAATCATATTGACACCTGAACCCTAAAGGTCTCAATCCTCTTTTTTTATAGTAAGTTTTTTTTTCTTCTTCTGACTGACTTTTTGGCAACACTTTACTTGATGGGGCACAAATAACACAGTATTATACTATTACTTATATATTAATTAACCAGAACTAAGTCTTAGTTACATACTGATCTCACGTTAAGTCATCATTAATGGATCATGACACGTGTTTTATCTCAAGCAGTTACTATATTTGTTACCGTATCTGTTAATTCTGTAAACCTTTGTGAACTACTGAAGGAACTATGGTATCGTTATTTAAGGTCATATTTTTTACTATTTATTAACACATTTATAATGCATTCATAGAGCATTACAAACAAGGCTATAAACATTTATAAAAAGGCACATTAGATTAATTATTATTATGAATTATGACTGGCTTATGAAGCTTTCCTCTATAACACATGCTTAGATACATTTATAATGCAGTACAGAGCATCCTTAATACTAACTATTACTAAATACTAAATACTTATACTAACCATTATAATGCATTATAAAGGTATGTATAGTGCATTATAAATGAGAGCTTCAAAGAGCTTTCATAATGCATAATACACATGGCTAAAACGTGTTATGCCTTTAGATAAATATTAATAGCCTTGTTTATAATGCTTTATGAATGCTTTATTATTTGTTATGAATGTCTTTATAAATTACTAAAAACATGGCCTTAGTTACAACACATGAACAACACGTTACTATATTTACTACTATAATTACTATATTTATTACTATATCTATTAATTCAGTAAATCTTTGTGAACTACTGAAGGAACAAGTAAAGAATAACACAAGTGAAATACTGATCATCATCAATGAACCATGACGTATCTTATCTCAAGTAGCAACTATATTTGTTCACAATTTGCCCATGATTTGTACTTCAGTAGTAACTGAGTTATTATTAAGGATTTGTGCCCCGTCAGGTAAAGTGTTAGTTTTTTTTTCTTTTTTAAATCTCCACCAGTCCAAACTCTGTTTCCACATGGGGGGGGCACCTCTGTCAAACTTCAAGGTCCCTGAAGTCAGACCTTGAGTCATGAGGACGCGGGCAGGGTCATTTAAAATGCTCTCCGGATATGTTCTCTCTTCAAAACAAAATGTCAATACCCATATTATATTTTAAAATTGATAAATATTCATGACTTAGCAAACTGTGTTGCACTTCTGACACATCACATTTAAAAAATATGGTAATTAGTGAAGTTGCTCCTAAAAATTCCTGCAGAAACAGGGTAAGTAGTCAAAATGTGTCTCTCATTAACTTATTGCTTAATCATCAGAAATCAGACAAACGTTCTAATTACAGGAACACACAACTGAACGATAATTATATCAATGATGGGCAGCTGTTCCATCTTAACGCTTATAAAAAGAGGATTTATAACGGTTTTCTGGATGGATACCTTACATGATGATGGGATAAGAGGAATTTTCTAAGTGTATCTGTCATTTTTTGGCAAGCTCAGCATCTGAGTGTCATTATAATTTCGGATGATGGGTACACTTAGGCACATTGGTAGCTCCAAATTGCACATAGTGGGTGATTATATGAGTGTGTGCCCTGTGATAGACTGGAACCCCATCCATTGTGTCCCCAGCCTTATACCACATGCTGTCTGGGATAGACTCCAGACTTCCTGCAAACCTGTATTGTATAAACATAGAATATGGACAGATGGATGGATGGATGGATGGATCCAGGGATGACACTACAAATTTTGGCCCCCTGAAAGTGTATCATTTTGGGTCCCTGTTGCTCCAGGTCCCTTGGAATCACCCCACCTTCCTCCCCTTCCTCCCCCACACCAGGATGGATGGATGGATGGATAGATGGAATATTTTTAGGGAATGGTTTACAACCATCCTTAATGCAGTAAAAAAAAAATTGATAACATTTGCTTACAGCAGTGGTTTTCAATCCTGTTCCTGGCACCCCACCTGCCAGAATGTTTTTGTTCCAACCCTACCTTAATCAGGCTTACAGTATATGGCCCTTAAAAGGCTAAAGCTGGTTACAGACCGAACGCGGCATGTGCTGTGCGTGACCCATTCAAAAAAACAGAACTGTCCGCACAATGCACTGCGCTCGCCGTGGGGCTTCTGCGCAAAGAGTAGGCGTGGTTTTCAAAACTCTCTCCTGTCATTTCGGCTCGCGGTCAGTACCGATGACGTATATTTCGCATGCAAAAAGATGGTACGCTTGTGTGATATACATCTAGGAAGTCAGACCCGGACAATATAAGTTTTCCCTTCATTTCGATTTCGGTGCCCGGTTCGGTGCCCTGTTTCTATTGATCGTGCGACAATGTGTCACAGCGCGCAGCAGTCAAAGTACAACAAGGTTCATCTTTGACCACAGTGCTCGCGCAAGCTCCCTGAGCGGAGCGCGGCACGGAGCGCAGTGTAGTGCGCACCGCGTTCGGTCTGAAACCGGCTTTAGCCTGTTAAGGACCATCTGAGCCTGATTGAGATAGGGTTGGAACGAACACATTCTGGCAGGTGGGGCGCCAGGACAGGATTGAGAACCACTGGCTTACAGTAATGGTAGGGAAAATGACCCCCTTGAGCAAAGAACCAGATAAATTCTTGGGCAGAGTGTCAAAAAATCCCCCCAGTCCTGAGCTGTGAGTTTGTCCTCTTCTGATTTTGACCTTGCCCTCCTGTCAAGCTCATTAAAACATCAGAGATCAATCATTTGTCTCCACTAGACCCTGATCTGTGGGGGGTATGCATTTGGCTGAAGTTGCCACCACAGTACTTCTGCTGTTAAATGCTTATTTCTGTGTTTTTGTTCAGTGAGCACTTCACTCTAGGGGAAATCTTAGTGGAAGTGATCATACTAGGTCACCACCCTTGGAGCGAAAAAAAATGGCATTATATCAAAGGAAATTCTTAGTGTTTCTTTAAATTTTCCTCACAGCAGTAGAGGAGATAATGTGACAAACATTATACTACGATAATGTGGAGCAGCTCACCTCTTCTGCTTACTCCGAAGAAAACGGAACCCAGGAGTGTATCTTAGCTATTGCTCTGGGCTCGGTCCACCTGGACCCCACGTAATCTTTGGTGTTCCTCTTTTCTGGTGGTGTCCTGTTACATTTGAGAAGCGTGACAGGCGATCCTCTCTGTAACAGGATCGGGCCCATGATGACGTGCGTAGCGCCCAATCCCCATATATATGTCGCTGGTCAGCTGGCACATATATTTTAAATGAATCACAGCTTTTGACCTATTTTGCTGGGCATGTGAAGCAGGTCAAGTCTCGCCCAGAGCTTCTGAAGCAGGGCCTTTCTTGGGATTTGAAGCAGAAATCTTCAGGTTATGAGGCCACCGTTCCACAGGCTGATTCTGGGTAGCATCGGTAGTTTATAATGCTCCGGATACTGACCGAGCCATGGGGGTAAGCCCTGCAACTCCACTTATAATCCCCCAAGACTTGAGGAACTTTCCTTGTTTCAGAAATAAGCCAAGGGGAGGGCTGTATGTTGGATTCAGGCCAGGCGGACGGATCAAGGACCTCTGGAGAAGAATATCAAGATGTATCTGCCGCTGTTGGATCTTTATTTCTCATTGATACTCCATCACCACACTCTCCATCGATCAACGCTGTCTCCCGTCTGCTTGTATTGCATCCGTCTACGTCACCCCGTCATGCATCACCGCGTCCTGCAGAAGGCCTGACTTCCCCCGCACTCTACTACCTGACACCTGCCCACATCTCTCCCTCTTAAATACCCCCCCAACATAGACCCAGATGCATCTTCTCTGTTACTGTGCTGCCCACATTAACTAGTCGTTTCCTGAAGACTTCAACGCGTGAATACATTTTAGAAAGAAAATCTTTATCAAGCCCATTACAGAGACAATATTTTAAGCAATCTTTTTATATTATTTTGCTATTTTAAAACTGTTTGCTGTTTGCTGTAATTGAGGGGACCACCTGTATCAGAAATTGAAAAATTTGTGCATTATCATCTCTGTCATTCAATAACAAAAATATTTCAGTGGGGGGGGGGGGGGGGACCTTTCTAAAAAGTTAGTTTAGTGTACCCAAGCTGTGGGCGACTTTCCTTTGGGAGCCCATGTTCCAGGGCTGGGTGAAACAATGACTCTAACCAAATGTCCCCCACAATGTAATAAAAAACAGTTTTTTTTTACATGGTGGGGACCATGTTCCAGGTAACCATAAAGATCTGTGAAAGCAATCAAAAACCAAAAATAACAAAATCTCATATTTTGTTTGATTACTTATGGTTAAGGTTAGGGCTGGGTAGGGGTTAAGGTCGTCATGTTGGGATTGGAGTTTTTCCCATATTAATGAATGGCGAGTCCCCACAAAGATTTAATTACAAACCTCTGTGTATGTGTGTGTGTGTGTGTGTGTGTGTGTGTGTGTGTGTGTGCCCAGCTATTCAGTGGCCGATGCCTCCCGGGTTGGGCTCTGTATTCATAACGACCCCCCAGTCAAAGAAGATGGATATAATGGAAATGCGTGCAAATGTGTCATCTTCCCATGAAAAGTGTGACACTCCTATTTTTAGCGTAGCGTCTTTCACTAAAGTGACGTGACTGAGCTGAGATCAGACTCTTCATGGACAAAGTCCCGTTTCAGACAGAGATCAAAAGATTGGGAGATCAAAGTGGGTCCGCTAGTGCTTCACATGCCAGTCACACGCGCGCACACACACACACCATCGTCCTGTAGTTCCTCTGTGTATCGAAGGTCTACCCTGCGGTGCCAGGAGTTTCTGTTTAAATAAAATGAAAATATGCCCAGTGCCATTTTTCACTATGGGTGTAGCTTTGAGAAGCTCATATTTTGATACATTAAACATTGTGTTTTTCCATAACATGAATGTAGATTCTGTTGGCAAAATCAGCTGATTTCATCAGGATTTCCTTGTAATGAGTATAAAGGTATATGTCCTGCTATAGGACAGGGAGGCTGGATTGGCTTCACCAATAATATAGATTTGGCTTCTTTCCTTTCTCTCAGGACCAGACTGCTTTGTTTTCCTTTGTATTTCCTGTGCTCTGAAGGCAAAATGCCTCTTTTTTTAACATCAATATTTAGTGAATCTGTCTCCCCAGATAAAGTTCATGTTCTCTTCTCTCACCCTGGTGTCACATCGTTTTTTATGTGTGAGTCTTACACATGTATTTAATTTCAACCACGGAAATGCCTATCACCAAGGACAGGCTCGTCAATAATGAATGTGTCCATGAATTACTCATGGGGGTTGGAGGTGCTCTGCGACTCTGCTCTCCTTACGTCATTCATCCTCATGTTTCCTCACACCTTTGCCCCACTCTTTGGGAAAATGGTGCTCCATGTACCAGAAAGGAGAAAGGAAGAGAAGACAAACAGCCGCCCAATTATATCACCCAGAACTCTGCAATAGTCCTCCGCTTGCTTGATCATATCGCTCAGTACTCCCATTGTCACAGGAGGCTCAGAGGAGTATCCGCCTGTCTTAAAATGAACAACCACTTTCAAGAGTGAAAAAAGCACAACTAAAATGATACCTGTTATAAAACATGCTAAGCAATTGTGACCAGAGGTAATGAATTAATCGTAATACAGTAAAAGATCTCATCTTTGACATTCAAGTACCTGGCACAGTCAAGTAACTAGTACAATTTTAAAATATCAGTATAAAAATAAAAAATTCATAATATTAAGTATAGTGAATATCCTAATAAAACTATACGTTAAAAATTAGGAAAAAATTACAAATAAAAGCATTTCACAATATATATGTCAGTTCCTTTGCATGCCTATAGAGCAGCATGCTTTAGCAGTCTTTCCGTTTGTTCCACCAGTGTTTAATCTTGTGTTCCATTGAATATCTGTCTTGAAATAACAAACGGTATAATAACATTAATGTGTTTTTATAACAGGATTAAAGTAAGTGTAAGAAACAATGTAGTGCTTTTCAAGAGTAACATTCAGCTCTTCAGAAAAGTGTTTTCAGGAAGTTTCATGTTTTACATATTTTTCATTAACCTTTAAAGTGTAGGGTCATCTTTCTTCAGCCATTTGAGACTTGGGAGAATGTGTTTGGTTTTTATTTTCTGAGTGGGGGTGGGGGAGGGTATACACCAAACCATTTACTGAAGCAATTATGTTTTCCTAAGTTTTAGAGATCCTGACCCCCCTCAGCAAACATGACTGATTAAAATGCAGCTTGTAATTTGATGACAGAGATGCATTTTTATTGCAATTTGCTATCCTGCAAAAGGACTAATTAGTGGCTTAATAAAGGCAGGTTTCCACGCAGCATCTCATTTAAATGCCCCTGTCGGAATTTACGGTGTGATCTTCACAACTTCTTTGCTCTTTTAGGAAATGTCAAATGTTTGAAAAGATGGCATTAATTAAGTAATTAAGGACTCCGGCTAGGGAGGGGAATTAAAAAATCCCGCCAGCACGCAGCTCACTGAATGCCGAGCCAAAACGAATGATAACCTTCAACCCCCAGTTTTGTTTGTTTATTCCCATTTCTCATTAGCGCTCACCTTTCACAACTCCAGCTCTTTATACTGGATTGATAAACGTTTTTTAAGGTTTTAATCGTTGCGATTGGTATTACTTAAAATTACCAGCAAACAAAAAACAAAATAAAACTGAAAAAAGTTGAGATTACCTTGAACGTTCACTGGTACGGATGAGGACTTTTGATACTCAGGTGGGTCCTTGAGGAGTCAGTGATTATTTTGCCTGTTTACTGCCCTCCCCCAGCCCAAATTCCAGAGGGTTCCCCACTGCGAGGGAGGGAATTAGGATGGGCGAGATATGCCTTTAACACGCCAGTCATTGGGGACACGTGCATCGCCACCACCACTGTCAGTTTGGTCTCCATCTGACAGCTTTGATGTTCTTTGGGGAGAAGCAGGATGGTTCTGGAAAATCATCCACTGTGACTACTTATACAGTTAGAGGCATGGGCCAGTTTGTGGAAGACAATCCCAAGTCACACACAAAAATACAGTTGCTCCAGAGATCAACTGTAAAAGGACACCAGGGTCCCCTGCAAAGCTAAGGCTTTGATTTATACCTGAAGCCCTGGAGGTGGGGAGCCACAGTGCTACCTAATGAAGAAGGGCCATCACTCCAGAGTAGAGTAATCTGAGGACTTTGCTCGTGTTCCAACAGAAGCTTCAAGGACAAACTAAGCTTGCCGCCACTTGCTAAGATTTGATGTGTCCACATGTTGATGCTAACTGACATGTTTAGAATGCTGAAGGAGTTTATAAGCAAGATATCTGATTTTATAAACATCTTCAAGTCCGCAAGAAAGTCAGAGCCAAGTTCCTTACCCTACAGGTCACCCCTTTTCACACACTGCTCCTGGCTGTTCCTGGCGCACACACACAGTGGAGTAGAACAACATTGTAAATTGGATTTTCAGACCCACAGGAACCGAAAGTATTCACTCCATTTCTTTCATCTCTGGTGTGAAAACGTTTCTGATCATGATCACAAGATTGCTCTTTTTTTCCGTCTTTGACCTCAGACTTTGGCGAATTAACGGTTGGCGCAGCGACGCGTGCAGGAAGCCAAATGGTTCCAATTCTCAGCTGCGGGCTTGGGCCGCCCCCGGCGGTGAGCCAAGGTCAGAAAGAGCACGTAGTACTGTGCAGAGTACAGAGCTACACTCGTCTCCCTGTTTCAGTCAGCCTGCGCCTTGTTCCTATTTTCAGACTAACCGTAAAAGTCAGGCGACCTTTAGGAGATCATTTTGAAAGAAGCTCTAAGCGCCTTTCCACCCCCAGCTCCACTCCCCCACTGCCGTCCAGTCCACGATGGAGCCCCATTCTCTCTTCCAAGCATTCTCCCCCTTTTCCTCAGCCAACCTTTCCAGTGCCATTAATCTCCACCTATCCAGAAAGACAGCCCTGTCATGGTCTGGGGTTGTATAAATCCCAGCAGCCCATTTAGTTTAACCCTACCTCCCCTCGCGTTTGCAAATCGAAGGCCGCAATGCCCCCTCAGGTGCCCGTGCGCCCAACTACTAAGATGTCACCCGCTCTTTGATCCCGGCGTGGCCAGAACACTGTGGTGACGTCTCACCTGTCTGACACGTGCTGTGACTTTGAAGCTCTCTCAAGATCAATATAGATTAAAGTTAAAAAAAAAACTAAATTAAAGCCCAAAGGAAAAAGAACATTATGACTTGAGAAATCTATCAGTGTCTCCAAGCTGTGGCGACTTGGCACAATGTGTTCAGTGAAGAGTGAAGGCAATAAATAATGGACAACAACTTGTTTCATCGACTACTTTTGTTGTTGTTGTTGTTGTTTTTAACTTGGAAGAACTGATTAAATTTAGCTTTTAGCTAATTCTGGGAACAGTGGCAGCCTATTAATTTTCCCTTCAAATAAACATATATCAAACCTTTTCACAATGAGGGTACATGAATAATGCAGTATTACATGCTTACTTAATTCATTAATTAACCAGTAACTAAGTGCTAGTTACATATTGCTCCTATGCTTGTTCATCCTTAATAAATCATGACAGTTCATGGGTTCTGTTCACTGGTCAAAAATCTCTTAACTCATTTACTACTCAAGAAGAAAATCATGAACTAATATAAGTTTCCCCATGAAATACATGAACTGTCATGATTGACTAATGATGAATAAGCATGGGGTCAGTACTTAACAAGTAGTTAGTTACTGGTTAATTAATGCATTAAGTAAGTGTGTACTACTACAAATGGTGGGCAATCATTGGCAAAAGGGCCGGTGTGTATGCAGGTAATTGGGACAACCTTTAGGTCAGCTGTTCAAACCCAGTTGTGAGGACTCTTCAGCCAATCAGTCCTCTAATTAGGGAGTTGCAGTGAAAACTCACATGCACAACGGCCCTTTCTGGGTAAGACTGCCCACCCCGTACTACATTATTCATGTCCCCTCAAGTAAAGTGCTACCAATATTGTTCTTTGCTTTATGCGCACAAAACCATGTAAAACATGGATGGTGGGAAGGAGCAGTGACTCTTTGTAGACAGGAGTGGAGACTGACTGCGCAAAAGTAACAGGGAGGAGTGAAAACAAAGAAAAAAACTGGTGCCAGGTTGTGCAAAGGATACAACTGGGTCTGAATGTATGGGCTTAGCACTGTTTTTCATAAAATGATTGACAGTAACGCAGATCTATATTGCAGTGTTTCTAAACCTAGTCATCAAGGACCCCCAGACAGTCCACATTTTGGTCCCTCCCAGCTCGCAGTATCAGGAATCCAGTGTTGAATGAATAGATATTTCATTTCTATATTGCATTTTGAAGTATCTCATTCCTTGAGATAGAGCCTTGTTTGATTGATGGTCTTTCATGTTATCGTTCAGTCATTTCCCAGGACTCTGTCGCACCGATGACTGTATATCTTGACAAGATTAACATTATACAGCACAATGCCTATAAACTGGGTGCCATGTGGTCTGAAGTATGAGGCGAATGCATTTCAGTCACTAGTGCGGGATTTTTATAATAGATGTTATACAGCATATGTGAAACGATCTATGGTCAAGATAAAGAACAGAATCATGGATATTTATTTGGGAACTTAAAACAGATACAAATGCATGGAGTGGAGAAGGGAAAGCTTCCCCGTGATGTTTTAGATGGAATGGGCTTGCAGGATTGTAGAAGTTCTAATTAATTCCAGGTCATTAAGGGCCATAAAAAATAAAAAAAGAAACATCATAAGGAATAAGGACACCAATCTGCTCATCAAACCGTCACCTGACTTTCCTTCTCAAGAATTACACCTTCTCATCTTTTGACCATCCATCCATCCATCCATCCTGTATAATACTTGTGTGATACAGGGTCACAGTGTGCATTTTTTCACCAATCTGAAAAATAAAAAATCCTTGTTGGATCTCACTCCCAGCAATAATGCATCAGCTGACAGGCCATATATGAAATTAGACATTGCACATGGTGACACCTTAAGGAACCATTTTTTTGAGATCCTCAGGCTAATTACTTCAGCGCTTTATTTAAAAAGCTGCAAAAATGACATCCCGATGGAAATGGAAGTATTTATGACAGAATAATTGGATTCATCCATGTATTAAATCAATTGTTAAAATTCTTGTAATAACCGCACAAACGCAAATGAGAATTTAATTTAATGTACAGGATTTACGAGACTTACAGAACTTTGTGGATTATTGTCTGTAAATTGACTTCAGTGCCTGTGTCTGTGAGTGTGTCTGTGAGTGTGAGTGTGTCTGTGAGTGTGTCTGTGAGTGTGTCTGTGTCTGTGAGTGTGTCTGTGAGTGTGAGTGTGTCTGAGTGTGTCTGTGAGTGTGTCTGTGAGTGTGAGTGTGAGCACACATAGACACACCTGGCTCGGCCCCCTCTGTGGTATTCGGACTCACACGACTGATCTCGTTGTCACCTTATGACATTTGTGCACTGTTCTCCTGCCTCAGTGTGCGAGCTTTCAGGTTTGGGGGGGGGGGGTCTCCATCCTACCCCAGAAGTGAGTTCAGCTGTATCAGGTCTGTATCAGCTGCTGAAAGAAACAGAATCCATCCTCGTTTATGCAGATAGACAGTCAAACTTGGACAGGATGTAATTCCACCCTTGGGTGGGTGAGGGGGGTGGTTTTGGAAGGGAACTACCAGGTTATTGGCTATGAACTAGGGTCTTCCCTTTGGGCTCACTTTAAAGACCAAGGAATTTCTCTGTATTTCAGTTCTTTAATGATGGGAAGTTTCCACAGTCGATTGTTATATATACTTTTTACACATATATATCTTTCTAACTGCATAGCTTTGCATCTCATTAGCAGAGTTAATTTTTATCAAAGACAGGCAATAAATGTGAAAAAAAGAATTGTCTTATTTAGGTGGTTTGTAACTGGTGGTTTACGCACATGGTCAGCTGGTCCCTTATAATTCAAATGTAACTATCAGACTATTAGAATATACACAATCTTTATCAAAGTATACAGCATGAAGGGGCTGTGCTCTTCAGCTGCGTCAGCGACGATAAGATGTGTATGTATTCCTGTTCACCGCCACAATCCAAGGACTGCAGTTGTTCTCAGCTGGCGAAGCTAATTAGTGGAAGCACAAAAGGTATATGGACAAGGTATAAATGCACTTTTGCTGTAATATTATAGTAGAGTTATATCGGCAACTCAGTTCTGCAAACAAGCCATTGTGATTGGGATTGTCAGAAGACTGAAGCAGAGACCTTATTAGAAAGAAATTAGAGCAACTGCAGCACTGTAAAGCATGGAAAGTGAAGACTGGACAGTTATTGTTTGACTTTGACTAATGAGTTTTAAAGTGAGTTTTAAAATAATGCTGGTTATGTAACTTTTTTTATCACATTAAAACGCAATTAGCATTCAGTAATGTGCTAAATGCAGTTCTCGCGCTTGGAAAACCATTATGGAGTTCAGCAGAAATTGAGGCAGATATCATTTCTGTGGCTAGAGAAAGCTAGTTGTAATGATGTAATGGTGTGTGTGTGTGTGTGGGGGGGGGGGGTAACTCGGAAGTATCTAAGAGCTATATTTTGAAATGATTTATCTGCAGACAGTGATTGCAGTTATATAAGGACTAGAAATATTCCAGCCAGAACCAGATTTGCTGACTATTTGTGGCTCTTTGCGCCAGTGGGAACTCTCTGTCATTCTGTGTTCTTTTGCCTTAGGTCAAAGCAGAGCCTGGGGTCACATGATCCCCACACGTTCCACACACTGGCCACATGTAATTATTTGTATTTTTGGTTATATTAAGCATTAGCATATTCAAAGGCTGCTTCTTCCCTCTTCCCAGCGTCTTGCCGCTCTTGTCGTGACTGTGATTCAGCTCTGAAGCCCCAGGCATGCAGGCTTCCAGCAGGGTGAAGATAGTGCTGCTGTATTTGGGCTCTCATCCCTGGCCCTTCTGCCACGCCGGAGTGCTGAAAACGTCTGTCATGCTCACGGCATTGACCCAGGAAGGGATCAAGCCAGAACATGGGAAGAATCTGTCAGGATTTCCATGCCCAACGCCTCCGTTTAAGTGCTTATACCTACTTAGCAGAGGGCAAGGGAGAGTGTGTCAGGACAACCAGTATTCAAAACCTTGATGCAGCATAGAATTCTGGGAAACTTCTCAAGGGCCCTCGTGAGTGTCATTTGGAATGAGTGCTGCCAGGAAGCTGTTGATCAGGATTGGATCCAACTGATTGCAGCAGCCAAAATGGCCAGCAGACATATTTATTGATCTTTGCTACCTTCGCTGAAAGGTTTGACAGCTGCTGGGATCAATTTGCCATATTTTGCCAGGTTTTAAAGATTATTTCACCACAGGGATTCCAGCATCATTCAAAAGGGCCAGAATGAAACTCCTCAGCCCCAGTGCCCAGAATGGAGCTTTCAACATATTGATGGTTTAATGACTGTTGTTTGAGAAACATTCTGAGAAATTTACAATGAAGGAACAACATCTGGCCTTGTTTATAGACAATCCCAGAGTTTCATCTAATTTTCCATTGAAAGACAAGGTCAAAGTAGCCGTGGCCATTTCTAACTGATGCAAAGGCTGACTTAACATGTTGTTTCAGTTTTTAAAATCAGAATGTTCCAAACGGATATACCATTTAATTTGTAGATGTGCAGGTAGACTGGACGTGGGTGAATTAAAAGAAAGCACATAAACGAGTTCTTGCTCACTCTTGGAAGCAACCGTTCCTCCCACTCTCCACCCTAGTCTCTACTAATCAACCCAGAGGACAATTATTTAACAGGGTAGAGTAATCAAACCTCATTCTTTGCAACATGGATATGAAATTCACATTGTACAACTAATAATGAATAACAGAATGGATTATCAATTCAATTCTTTTTTTTTAACTAATAATGTACAAAATGAATGATTAATTCCATTCTTACACTAACATGCCTAGCTGTACACTCTACTAAAATAGCTAGGAACTTGGATATGGACGTGATCAATATTTAACCAACATACTCTATATATATGGCTACTTTAACTGCCTAACAGCAAATATAAGAAGAGTTATATGTTTAATATAATAATTTTATTGCTCTAAGGATAGCTGCAGTGACTTGGAAATTCGACCTGCTAATTAGTTAACATTATGAGTGTGGATAATAAACTGTGTTTCCTTTTGGCCCATTAATTCATTCTTGGCCTGTTGTTTCCAGCCCATGGTTGTTAATCTCAACAGTAAGCAAACAGTTAAATGCGTCTTTGCATTATTCATGAGGCCATCATTTCTCAAGCAAAGGGACGGAGGCTTCAGTAAAACAAACATTTCAGCAGTGAGGCATATCTTCAGAGCTACTCTAGACCTATATAAATACACCAAACACAAATAGACAAAGGGCGACAGGGTTTTCACGTGTTCCTGTAACATACCTGATGAATATGAAATAATGCTTCCAGCTGCCTGCCCCCGATAGGATAAACAACCTCCTGTGTTCTGTCATCTTGAATCTTGAATCTATATATTATACATCCTGGCCAGAGTCCTGTTTCTGCACTTGTGGACTTCCTGTTAACTGCTCTCCTCTGACCTCTGTCATTAATAAGGCATTTTCACACACAGCACTGTCACTGACTGATTGTTGTTTTTTTATTGCATCATTCTCTATAAACTCCCGACGGTGTAGCAAGTGAAAATCCCAGAAAGGTGACCATTTCTGAACTGCTACGTCCAACACTAATAATCACTGCACATTCAAAATAACCCAGTTTAAGCATCTTAGCCATTCTGATGCTGAACCAAATCGTAAATGAAGCTCTTACACTTGTCTGTATTCTGTATGTATTTGATTGCCACCACATGATTCACTGCGTGGGGAAAACAGGCCGTTTGCTTTAACAAGCAGATGTGTAGCCAGTGAACTGGCCGCTGTGTTTATGTACATGCACAGACGCACACAAAGACACACACACATCATACACATATATTTATGTGTGTGTGTGTGTGTGTGTGTGCACACATGCATATCAGATCTTGTTGCTTGCCAATTTGTGTCTGTGTTCCACGGGGAGAATCCTTGCTGTGGGTGGATTTTCTGTGAAAAGCCAATGAGCTTCTACCGATTGTTAAGAGTAACTTGTTCACTGCAGACATGCACAATCAAAGGAGAAATCAGCAAAGGGGACAGCTTGTTAGGATTTATCGCACCCAAACCAGTTAGACCAAAAATACACTTCTAAAAATGAATAATGCAAAGATGAATTGCTTGAGACTTCAATGAAGATCTTGCCTTCGATTAGTTGTGGTCTTTGGTTTCAGCAGCTGCCAATAAAATGGACTGTCAGTGAAATTTACCAACCAAGTGTAAGAAAGGTCACACGATGGTCACTCAATTCATCACAGCAGGTCTCTAGAGCTCCCACTTGACCTGTTCTCCCCCCGTGAGGAGATGAACTCTGGATCACTAGTCTGAAGCATGTACTCATGGACCCCGGAGTTCCTGGTGGCCCAGAAGGTCATAATGTGAATGGGAGGAAAGATTTCACTGCCGATATTAACTGTCCGGAAGCCAAGAACCCTTGTGGAGATGCAAGCCAGTGTATGTAGAGAGGTATGGCCCATCGAGACTCAGAAGAATGAACGTACTCCTGGAGAAGAAGGAAAGAGAAGTAGGACACCAGTGTGCTCAGGAAACATTTTTTTAAATTCTCCTGCCAGACCTATAATGGCTCTTGCTTGACAGAGTGCTGTTGACTGCTCAGATTCTCCACGCGGGGATCGATCGTCCTCACGCTAACCTCTGGGGGAGCCGCCGCAGCCAGCCCTTGCCAGACAGCCTCTTCCCAGGCTCGGTCAAGGATGATTGATTTCATGGGTCCTCAGTGCTCTTTATTTATTTATTTATCTATCACAAAACTTGGTTTCTCACCCATCATTAGAATCACGATTCCCGGTGATTCCCATAGCGACTGCCTGTTATCGCTGACTCCTACTGTGAAGCTGGCCATTCTAGCTTGGTTCAGGGCGAAGGAGGGCAAATGTTTCTCAGAGATTGTCACGTTCATTCCCTGAATTGAGAAGAGCTCATCATTTCACTGAACACGAGCCAGTATAAAAAAAAAGACGGAGGCAAAACATGCTGTAACATCTCATCTCGTCAATGCCTGTCAATGGCAGTGACACTGTGCCACGGTATCACAGATTAATACTACGACAGGAAAGTATCAATCGAAAATGCAAATAAAACTTCCAGGTGTGGAGTGCAACTTGATTGGGCAAATTGTAACTTTTTATTTGTCTGCCATCTGAATTAACATTCATATTTCCTCTGACTTGAGATATTTATGCATTGACCATGAAACATAAAAAGAGATTAAACATTGTGCCCCCCCCCCGATGTGCCCCGGGGGGGGGCCCCCCCCCCGCGGGGGGGGGGGGGGCGCGGGGGGTGGGGGGGGGGGGGGGGGGGGG
>JAODKC010000130.1:20998530-21013590 GCA_026777985.1 Mormyrops attenuatus
CCCCCCCCCCCCCCCCCCCCCCCCCCCCCCCCCCCCCCCCCCCCCCCCCCCCCCCCCCCCCCCCCCTGTTCTAACTCGTACTGTTACTTTCTGTGGACGTGTACAGTCAGAGACGGGTTTTTGGATCAGATTGTGTGCCCTGCATCAAGGTTTGGAATATTTCGGGGAAGGAAAAAAAATCAGCCAAGACATTATTAGGGAATGAATGGATTCTGTCTCTCTCACATGCTTGTTTGTGTGTGTGTGTGTGTGTGTGTGTGCGTGTGTGTGTGTGCGTGTGGATTAGGTTTATATTACATCGTGGGGACCACAATGTAACAAAAATCTGTTTTTTTGATGTTGTGGAGACCAATTTTCAGGTCGCCACAAACATCTGTGTATGCAATCAAAAAAGTAAAAATGCCGTACGTGTGTGCGCGGGCACTCGTGTTTCCTGCATGATAGCATAATTCGAGAATTCCTGGAAGTCTGAGTAGAAATTTCATGGATATCTTTTTTTTCTTTTTTTAATGAGGTCGTTTCAGTGCAAAACTGCAAAGAAGTTCTCACACAATGCGCACAGACCTCACAATTGTCACTTTATTTGCGAGGTCTCTCAGCTGAATGTTTAGACAGCCTCATTTATCTGTCACGTCCAAGCCGTACGCCTCAGTTTGAAAGCCATTTCACTCAGCTTTCTCTTCGCCCTTCTGCTGCTCATGTTCACAGACAGATTTGTAAAAGCTGCAGGGCTGGGGGGTGGTTACATCTTCCTGCCTGGGGGGTATTGGAACACAAAATCCTGACACTGGTGCTTCCAGTGGGGGATGAGTTAAGCAAAATGTAAATGTCATTTAGATCTTCTGTTCATTAGCACGCGATCTTTAAACATAATCGTTCAAATGGACAAATTGCCTTTTAATGAACAAGAGTTGCAGCAAAACAACCTTGCACCCGGGGCAAACGAAAAAGCAACGTGAAAAGAACAAGCAAAATTGATTGAATTTCTGTTTTTAGAATAAAGATTTTCCTTTTCTGGGGGAAACGGCATGCAGTGAGCCGTCCAGTGAGCCGTCCATGTCCATAACTTGTAGATCGCCACTTCAAACCCTCAGAAGAATAGTCACATGGCTGTGGGCCCTTGAACGGGGTCCATAGCCTCGCTCCGGGGGTGCTGCACATTGGCTGACCCTGTGCTGTGACCCCCAAGCTATGGAGAGCAAGCTGAGGTAAGCAAAGAGAAGCGTTCCAATGTTCATGTGCAAATGAAGTATTTATTCATACCCACCACAATCCTGTAGAATGAAGAGCACAGGCAGCCCTAAACACACACCAATAGGTCCAGGGGATTGAAACTGGCCCCTTTCCTTTAAGGACACAGGGGGACAGGGGGGGGTTGGGGCTGATTTGGTCCCTACCAAGCCTGCTGTCTGGCCCTCACAGTGCTGTCGTGCTCAAGAACTGCTAGAATGTCTGAAAGGCCTTCAGATTCTCTGCATTTCATGAATGTTCTCCTTTTTTGTTTCAATATCCAAAATGCTACATAATAATATATGACATATGTTACATACAGTCAGTTTTGGTGGTGCGTGATGGGGTTTGGATGCTGTGTGTGCATTCAGAAGGTCGTCAGTTTACATTCCAGGGTCTGCTGAGTCATTTCACCCTCAGGTCCTTGAACAAGGCCTCAGCTCCAGGGAGTGACTGACCCTGCATGTCACAAAGCATCAGCTAAATAAATCAAAGTTCTTACCGACTGGATTTTTCAGTTACTTCATATTGGACAGTTCCACAAGATTTGAGTTTTTGTTTCTATAACTAATAATCTGGTATTCTCTTCATTTCCTAAACAACACTCTGGTGCCCTGAGTACTGCCTTAATCCATCCTCCATTTTCGTCACAATGAGCCTGCACCCTATCCAAGGATGCACAGGACAAGAAGAAGGGAAAACCCTGGATGGGGTCCCAGTCCATCAGAAGCACACATACAGTACAGGAAATTTAAGGACTTCATTTCACCCAACGGCATGTTTTTGTACTGTGGGAGAAAACTCACACAGATATGGGGAGAGCATGCAAATTCAGATACAAACGCAGAGCTGGGATGGGAACCAAACCCCTGATCTAGAGGTGTGAAGCAACAGTGATACCCAATGAGTCACCATGCCACCCCATTGCCTTCATATCTGTTTGTATTTCTGCATTTTACTTTCGTGCTCCCAGCACAAACTCTGCACTTCTTGCTGAACTTTATTTTAACTTTATTTAAGGACATCCTTTCACTCTGTGTCACATAAGCTTGCTCACGGCTCCCAAACTCCTTGGGTGGAAGGCAGAAGAAGTGCTATCAACTGTAAGCTGCATTTCCGGCCCAAACTTAAATTTGGCATCCGCTTCGCCTCCAGCATCCGCAGTTTCTGCTCCTTGGTACCTCAAAGGTTTACCCCTGATATGTGACCTTCAGGAAGTCAACGGGTCCTCGTGGATGCAACTCACTGTCATCGCTCACAATGTTGCTGTGTCACCAGGCGTTTATGAAGCGAGGGGAATGCGAGCTGTGATAATTTTCCTCTGTTTGTTTGTTTGTTTGTGGGGGAGGCTGTGACATTTACTAACAGCTTGTAAACATTCCAGCAGACACAAAAAAAGCCGGATAGTGGATTGTTGGCCTCATGTCTTATCATGTCTTGTCAATCTGAAATATCTACCAAGGACACTGTGATAACACCATTTCCTGTGGCATCATCATTTCCAGTGACATTCTGTGGAAACGAGCAAAGCAGAAACATAACAGAGAAGACCTGGCACTCAGTAATTATGGTCCCAGAAGACCTTATATAGCTGACGGCAGGCAGATGTGCTTTAACACTTACATTCAACTTAATTAAACCTGTAGCACAAGCCCGGCATATAAACTTTCAAACTTGAACATAAAGGAAGTTGTAAGTTTAAGGCTATAATTAAAGTGTCAGGGCTTTTTCTCATTGCTTCCATTTGCGAGCAGGACAGGAGTCTTTACGCTGCGCGTGGGAGGCGGGGTGGGTGTGATCTCCCCATTCCAAACCAGCAACCACAGTATCGACGGCCATTCTCTGAGCGCCGATCGCCAGAATTGACTGGGACCGACATTCAAGCGGCACCAGTCTAAAAAAGCATGCTACTTCCATAACCTTAACAGCTCAGTTTTCATTGGCCCCTGTCTTCTGGAGATAGCTGCGAAGCTTTTATACCGCCACTCTCACAACTTACATTTTTGGAGGGGTACGGCTGCTGTCCATCCAATCTGGGAATGTGAGTCATATGAGGATTTACATATCTTCATTCCTTTACCCTCCATTTTTTCTTATCACTGTATGTCTGATGTCAGACCCAGCACACAGTTACAATACTTCTCTTCATTTCCATGTTTTTCTATCACTTCTCCCTCGTCCTTAAACCAGAATGGCAAGTATTGTTTTTTTTCATTTTAAATCCATTTCCAGTCCCCAAATAAAAATCACTATTCCTCCCACTTCCCACTGTTGTTCTGCTTTGTTTCCGTTTTGCCCCGGATTATTAAAATTGTCATTCTGTATCTCACATAGTGTCAAGTCAAGAACATTTAACTACAAGCCGTAGATCATGTCGTTGTGATAGACGCAAGTCAGTTACAAATTCTGGCATTTCATAATCAGTATTGCTTGTAAAACAGTTATATTCCTCCTCCCTATTTATGTACTTGAACTGTTATGTTGCCAGTCGTCGCATTTATTCACACATGCAAATCTGGAAACAACAGGCCTGATTACTGATGACACACGCTGATGAAGTAACAATCTGTTTACAGTTGCACGGGAAAAGAAATTATACTCTTGCAATATGGGCACTTTTTACAATAAGGGACAGCTGTGGATAGTTAATAGTAGTGATTTGCTATTCTTTAAAATGAATATTGTAATTAACATCTGAATGAGGTAGCAAGTGTTGTTGTCGTAAATGCATTCCAGTCTAAACCTGTGCAAAAGTGAGTTAGCTTGCCAGGCAGCCACAATATGCCATTTTTAATGTGTTTTGCCAGGATGAGCCAGTCAGACGTGAGTTTTGACTGTTTCCTTTGCTCTTAAGTAATCAGCAGTCCTACAGAAACATGGCTGCCACAAAACACTCAATGCATGAAGTCACTGAACTGTTTCCACATGTTTTAAGCTGAACCAACAGCCTGCCAAGGGCTTTTTAATATTCAAGGCTCATCAGCAGTACAGCTTAACAGACGGCTTTATCCGAGCCTCACAATATTGCAAGTTATGCCCATTTGTGAAGCAACTGTTTACTGTTAACTGTTTACTAGCTAGGACAATTAGAATGCTATTATTATTATAATTAGGTGAAAAGTTGGACCCTAGACAGACACAATACATCGTCAGCTAGAAGGATGCTACAATAACGGCTTCCTTTGCTGAGCATTGAGACATTTGCTTTTTGTCAGTGTTACACTATTAATTTAACAACCTTCCTCTGTTTTTACTCATGGCAGCTGAGCACAATTTAAATGTAGATTATGCACAGTATTCAAGAAATGTAGATCATTCGTGTTCCCATCAATCAAGTTAAATGAATATATTGCATTTCTTATGACAATCAAAGCGAACAAATATGTTTGCCTGCAAATGTGTTTTCTAAGAATCATCCTTTGGTTTTATGCTGGGTCATCACCTCTGATCGGTGGTCTAGCAACAGTAAGGGGCAGTATTATATCCTAACTTCCCAAAATCCTAAATACACTCTCCTAACTTGTGTGCATGTGTGAATGACTGGTTTGTGAGGGTGCCGTGATGGGTTGGTGCCCCATCCTGGGTAATTCCCTGCCTTGTGCCTGTAGCCATTGGGATAGGCTCTGGACCCCCTTGAACAGGATGAGCGGTTACAGAAAATGGATGAATGACAATTTAAATCATAATTTAAATGATTACTTAATGACTTAGGTATTTCTGTAATATTCTCACAAAACACCCTCCATACGGTACTGCACTATAACGTAAATTACAATATGAGTCGTTATACAGTGCTCTCAGTAACACATAAACTGCCAACACAGTGACTCCAATCCACTGGAAATTAGATGCTTCCAGATCAGCTATGTGGGTGGATAGGCTGAAATTCTTCAGGAACAGGTTGAAGTTTCCTTTAAAATCTGCCAAGCAACAGAGGTTTGCTGTAAAATTTGCCAAGCAGCAGAAAAGCTCTGGTTTGGATGTCAGCAATCCATTTTGCTCAGCCCTTGCCCTAAGATGCCATGTATATTGAGCTCCGGCCTGAAATGGGCACGCGTGAACCAGAAGACTATTTTCGTAGGTTTTTATTTTTACCTCATTTTGGTTGCCTGACATGTTGCTTTTTTAACCAGGCAGCAATTGACCTTGAATCATCAATAATTCAATAGGCAAACTCTCCTGCCCACTGTGCAGAGGCGAGGGATGGAGCACCAGTTTGCTCCTGTGAAATTCCAGGATTACATCCCTCCAAAGAGCATCTCCCCATTTGAGGTCCACTGAAACTTAATCACCTCTTCCCGCGTAGGTGGCGAAAACTAATACATTTCACAGTAACTTTCTGGTTTCTTCATACACTATTCTCCTCTTTCTGCCCTTCTCTGCTACGTGGGTGTCTAAGAACGAACCTCTCGCTTGGCCTCAAACCTCCTTCCCAAGAAGATACTTTTAAGACGCTACGGATGGTTAGCAAAGGGCCACTGGTAAATTCCTGCCAGCGGAAAATCTATCAGAGAGCTGTGTTAGTGAAACCTATTGTGTTTCCTTGCTTCAGATATCATGTTCTACATGGCTAGTCGGCACCGTAGGTTAAGGGTTGCTATCGGGCCAGTTAGAAGTCCTCCTCTCACCAACGAACTCTGAAGATCTTCAGCGATAAAGTTAGTGGAACGGACGTCATATCCTCCTCCTACCCTGTTTTCCACTGGAACAGCATCCAACTCTCTTTTGATTCCTGTAGAGTAGTAGAGTAGTAGTCTACCCTGTAGAGTAGTGTTCCTCAAACCGGTCCCCAGGGACCCCCCCAGACAGTCCATGTCTTTGCTCCCTCCCAGCTCCCGATAGTGAGCAATAATGTGCACTGTCTGGCAGAGAGTTGGGAAGGAGCAAAAACATGGACCGGCAGTGGGTCCCCGAGGATCGGATTGAGAAACACTGCTGTAGAGGACTGCCTACACTTGAGACGACATGTCAGTCAAATTCCCATTCCATGCTGGGTCAGGGTTAAGCGAGTCGCTCGTCCCTCCTTGCTTTCATTAACTGAAGCTTCTCCTTGCTATGCCTTTCAGAGCGTGAATCTTTCTCAACACCAATTTTCCACCTTGTAAAGGATTTTTCTTTCATATGAACACCACATCCAGTAGTTCAAACCACTTGATACGTGTCGAGATTGGATTCTGAATTCTTTTTTGCCAGCAAGTACTATCAACATCTTTTTAAATGGCATTAATGGATCCTGATTTTTCCATTATCTATATCGCTTTCCACCCTTATTATTTCTGTAAAATCAAAGTCACAAGAAATCTAAATTTATTACAGAAAAATGTATTTTCTGTCTTTACTCTGGACTTTAGCTAGACTTGAACAGTCATGCTGCTTAATTAAAGTCTGTTGCTAACCAGCTTATTATTTGTAGGTAGTTTTGTCCTTTGGGGGTATCCCCTGCTTCTGACCAATCAAGAGGCCTATAAGAATGACCTATGCAGAGTCCTCTCCTCGTTCAACACTCAGTCATCCTGGGGGCACAGGCTTCTCTCCACTCTATGTAAAAGTGCTAGAAGGATCCAGAAGATGAAGGTGGTGACACCGCAAAGTCAACTTGTGTTTTTTGATACCTCAATTAATGGGATTTCAGGTTTTCTGCTCTTAACATCATATGGGACAAACTCGCAGTACTTACGGACACAACCCGTGTCAAATCGCCCTGTTCCAATGGGTTATTTGTGAAATAAGGCTTATTAACCTTCTTATTTTTTTCTGTCAAATGCACTGATTCGCACATGGGTGTCCCTAGACCCCTTGTACTGGGGCACGTGCCTCAGTAGTCATGTGCCGTGTCTCAGTAAAATCTCACATTCAAATCATATGGGTAATCGGGGGTGGGGAGCCTCCGTCCTGGCACAGCTCTATGTCTAGCAACGCCCCTGAATTCACACCTTTGCTTTTTTTGTTTCGTTTTATTTTTTCCAAGAAACGCTCTTAGTCTCATTTTCTTTAAATCAATATATAAAAGAACACCCTACGTTTGGTGTGAGCAACGAATAGTAAGCAGCTTGAGATATTTATCATCATGATTACCTTAGTTTTGCTTCTCCTGACACAGGTCAGTACGGAGGCATGCCAAGCAGGTCAGGACAGAAGACAGACTCTAGCTCCTTCCGGGGGTTCTTCAGACATTCCCAAGCCAGCTGGGAGATAAAATCCCTGCACTGCGTCCTGGTTCTGCCCTGGGCCCATTCCCAGACTCCCAAAGGAGCCAGAACAGCTCTTTTGGGAGTCTTCCAGGTGGCATCCTTATGAGATGCCTGAACCTCCACAGCTGACTCCTCTCTATCCAAAGAAGAGCCAGTTCTATTTTGAGGTCCTTCAGGATCTCTGAACTCCTCACTCTGTCACAGATAGTGCGCTCTATGGAGAAGCCTCGTTTCCGGCTGCTTGTATTCACAACCTTGTTGTTTTGGTCTCATGACCGTAGGTTAGCATATGAATGTAGACTGATAATGTGAGGCTCATCAATCAACTTTTAGATTCTGCTTCAATGGAATCCCTCTGTGCTTGAACTAATCCACTTGTCAATGTAATGGCGCTTTTCCACCAGCATACAGGGACCGACCTGTACCTGACCCGTACCCGAGCCGTACCGCAAAGAGACACTAGTTGCAGAGCAATTCCAGCTCGCTTCAGTTTTTCCACTGCAGAAGGGTCGGCTTAGTAAAGGCGTTGCCGGCTTTGCAGAGTGACAGTGACGTAAAACTGAAGAGAGGCGTTTACTGTTCACATGGTGTACATCATGGTTGACTATGTACCAAATTCTGTTAGCACATCTATGAGAATCACCATGTTATGTTAGCATCAATCGCTAATGGAATTAGCATTAGCTTGTGTAAATTTGCATTGCAGATCCATCCCGTTCAGCCATCCTAAAGTACTTTGGATATTTTCAAATTTCAAGTTATCGAGAATGCTTCTCACGATGTGCAATGCTACGGGTCCATCTATATTGACGCAGATCACTGATTCTTTCTTGTCTCCATGCATTTCAACCAATCAGATAGTGGTGAGGCAACCAGCTTGGTTTAGTCACGCTTTCAGCCCAGGTCTTGGTGGCAGTGGAAAAGTGCCATAACATTTCCTCTTATCATCGCTCATGAACAAGACCCTGAGTTACTGCTTCACTAAGGGCAGATGCTCCCCCCTTTACTGAAGAACCTATCTGCTCTCTCCTGAGAGACCACTACAGCCTTGGATTTGGAGAAACTAATTCTCATCCCCATCACTGGCATGCGCTCAGAACCCTTCTAGTGTGTGCTGAAGGTCCCAAAAGCACATCAGCTGCAAATATTGCTTATATCCTGTCCATACTGCAAGCCCTTCCAGCCACAGCCTTCATATTCTTTCCGTGAATATGACATCACTACGTTAATTAAAAGCAGTGTTTTCTGTTAAGTGGCAAGGTGCACAGATTTTTAAAGTACCTGTTTTATTGTATATGCCTTTTATTAAGGGACATGTCATGGATAAACATAGACAAAACATATGAACATATTTACCCTGCTAGCTGGATGGCAGGAAGCCCTGAGTTTGAAAATGAGAAAAAAAATGGCCCCAAGTGGTGATGTCATACGGTGAAGACTGCGATTGGTTAAAGAAGTGAAAAGCAAGCCCCTCCCTTGTTGACCCAGGGACACATTGAAATTCAGGATGTCCCATAATGGTTCTACTACATGTCTTCTGTGCATGTTGCTTGCTTAACATGAGACAGGATGGACGGCTCACCTGTAAGTTAGCTATTGGATATAGAGTGCGGCAGATTCATACCGATGGACACACGAGGTCAAAAAATGTAGGGAACATTACAAAGAACACTCGAATGGTGTTAATCCCACAAACAAACTCTGGGAAACCTCTCCAAATCTCCTGCAATGTTAGGGGTGTGGTGGCTACAGAAATTTGGCGATTCTAACTCCAGTTCTGTATCCCAGAGTGCTCTCTGTTGGGCTTACATAATCTCTGACGCAAGCAATATAGGGTTCACCATATAAATAAAGCAAGATTTAAAAATAAGTCATATTCACGCTCTCAGTGTAAACATCATATGATACGATCCTACTTGACACATTGCTTTATACAACCAAAATAATTAAGTCACTGGGCCGGAACCTACACTCAGACAATTCTTATGTTATTTGGATCCATATCTGAAAATATTTTCCTTCAGCTCCCTGCCTGCTGTGAGTCAGTGGGTAGCCCTGTTACCTCACACCTGTGGTGTTGGAGGTTTGAATCCTACCTCTTCTCTTTGTGCTTAGAATTTGTACAATCTCCGCATTTTGCCGAATACTCTTGTTTCCTGCAAACACATGCAGTTAGGCTAATTGTCATTTCTGAAGTGGCTGTTGTGTGTGTGTGTGGTCTATGATGGATGTTAATGTGGTCCTAATTTCAGTAGCTCTACTTTACTGCCTGTCTGACCTCAAATATATATGAGCTTAGATCCCAAAAAAAAGTTGCACCCAAATGCCTTACTTTAACAAATATCTAGCTGCTAAATGGACACACACACAAAAGATTTACTTAAGAATATGAAAATAAGGCTTAGTGTCAGCAAAGGAGCTAGCGGCAAGAAATTCACTGCTTTGCCACGTGGTCATTTGTTTCACATTCGCAGAAAATTGCAAAGGAGAAGATGGATGTATATACAGGTAATGCTTTGGGAGCTATGCAGCCAGGCACCTTAGATTGCATTAAGAATGCTTCCTTAACGTGTCAAGTTTGATCTCGGTTAATAGCCGTCTTTCTGTATGTTGGATTTGTTGTGTGTGGCCAGCAGGGGGGCGCACAGTTATGCTCTCATGAAGGGATAACATTATACATTTCATGGATGACAGGGACGAACCCTGCCATGAATACATATCAGCACCTCTCCCACTAAGACAACAGTGCGGTGTCTTAAATGAATTGTCATGCTAATTATTTGGCAGATTGCGTGAGCAGATTCCCAAGGAGCCCTGTTCATGTTTGAGGATGTGGCTTCAGATACGAGGAAGCAGGAAGCGCTCATCTCAAGCTTTCGCACCGATCAAAAGCCTGGCAAAGGGTCACGGCAGTGGGGTCAGGAGTGCACAGTCGCCTGTATTTCACCCAGTCCTTGTTACCTGGGTCACTGAAGCCAATGAGAGATGAGCCAGGAATTGACCCCCCCTGATTAAATATGTTCAAATGAACGCATCAGATAAGTGAATTAAATCTTTGTGGAGTCAGAAGATCTGTGTAATTAGGTCAGAACGTCACTTCTCTCTGATCAGCCAGTCTAAGAAAAATAATTAACGGAGGATATCTGCAGGCTTTTCAAGGTCTTTTAAAAGCATTTTCAGCAATATTCCCTCATCAGTTTCCACTCGTTATTGCCATCATTTTCCGCATGTTTGCTCGTTACATTCTCTTGGTTTTCCAGCACGTTGGTTTTTATGCTGCATATTTATTCCTGTGCAAAGCAGCGGTCTGGCGTTAATTTACTCTTATTCTTCTGTGTTATTGTCTCATGGGCAGCATAATGAAGATCTGAATTACACACTTAGCAAACAATTCATGCGAAGGGGCAGCCATATCCCCTGGAAATGCCGCCCGCTAATTGTGCCATTGGAGGCAAATAAAAACAGACACAGAAAATGGTTGGTTGCATGTGACTGGTCTCAGGCTTGGCGGTTAAGCAGTTGTGGAAAAGCAGTGTGTCTTTCGAAGTCAGCACTTCCCTGGAGATGGGCATGTGTGACAGCTAACGACTAGTCTGGCTTTCGAGCAAGAAAAGAAAACCATGGACTGTCTGCCACCGGAGAAAGGTATGTCCCGCGGTCACAATCTTAGTTTCATCTCTGCGCATGTTGAGGAGACCACCATAATTGTAAATTGGTTCATGTTGTGTTGGATGGAGTAGATGTCCAGGTCTTTGTCTTCGTTCTATGATGATGCCATCTGTCTGGCACCTGCACTTGAGGCCGTGGGTGGAATTCAGAGATCCTCTTAGTATGTCTTGTCACCCGAAGAAACCTTCAGTCGGCAGAGCGAGAAGGAAGGCACAGTCGACAGTGTACTCGCTCAGACGGCCAGGCAAATTTCCGCGAGTAGAAAATCTGCGACGACTGATTGCAGTAGCCGCTGGGGACCATCCTTGGCTTTTGTGCATTGACCCGTGTTGCCAGATTGTGCGGGACTTCACCCCGCCTCGGAAAAGTGGGTGGGCAGCGATCGCCGCTTGGTAGCTCATGCCATACGCCGGTACTCTGGCCCAGTGAGATGGGCCACCGGCCTGACTGACCATTGTGCGAGACACAGAGCTGCGAAGAAACAGATGGCTGGAGACACGTCGGAACTCAGGGTCACCTGGACCTGGAGGTGCTCTGCAGTGTGGAACCTGTGTGATGGACCCCGAGTAACAGGTGTGCTGCATGTCAGGGGCCAAGGCAGCTATGGCGACACGAAGCCTAGCACAGAGGGCAACAGAATTAGCCCACTAAAGTGAAGACCTGAATGCCCCATCAAGCTGCCACTCAGTGGGGGATGGGCGGGGGGTGGGGTGAATGAGTGCTGAAAATCAGAATGGCAGAGTCCTGCTAAACTGGCAGAGCCAAGCCTGTGGGGCCCCACTGCAAAATAAATCATTTAGAGAGTAGAGGCTTATGGGCTTATGTTGATATGTCATCAATTGACTGCTATGACTAAAAGCCTTTTCATTTGCACATTGTCAGCTGTTTAAACAAATCAGGATAAACTGATTGTTCTTTCTCTGGTCACAGTTTTCGTAATTTATTTTAGGGGCTTTTGTAGAAAAAATTTATAGCAGAATATACTATAAATATATGTGTGTGTGTTTCTGCGTATATATAGTAGAATATATAGCATGTATATAGTTTATATAATATATAATCCATATAATATAGTATAATAAGTAGTGTGCATAGCGTAAGCAAATATATCCATTCATATGGCCAACTTCCAATTGCTTATGGTCAGGGTATATATGTGTATATAAGTATTTCCCTGTAACCTTTGTGTGTTTGACCACAGAAATGCATATATTTTTATATTTTATGTTCATCGCACCATTTCCTGTAAATTCTACATTTTGTGGTGTGTGAAAATGGCAAGAAAGTGGCTGTTTCTCCGGTGCAGGAACCACCACGTCTAGCACCAACAATCACACCACATTTAAAATAATTTAAATCAAACATGTTTGCTATTCAGCATCTTAGCACAGAAACTGAACCTCTTGACCCTGTCTGCGTGCTGCATAACTTGAGCTGCAGCCAAGCGATTCTCGGCTTGCAGGAGCAGGCTGAGGCCTTGCAGTGTGTGTTATAGGTTCCCTAGCATTGTGACACGGCGACTAACGACTTCAGCATCCCATTCGCATATAAATGAGATTATAATGAAGACAGGAAAGATCCCAGCACAGAGACCTTTCTTTACTGGCACTGAGAAACGTGACAAAATACTAACTAATTTTTCCCAAGTTTCCGTGTCTCAGCCAATTTGTTAACGTGTTGTTTAATATGATTATGTAAATGTTCTGCAACAGCTCAGATTTGTGATGCGCCATTAAAGAAAAAATGTTGAGAAATATTTGATGCCCATAATTGAGTTTCCCCTAGTGGCTGCCAGAGCGCGGCAACAGCTGACGCACCTGAAAGCCGAAGCGCCGTCTCCCTGAATTGCGAAAGTCTTGAAGTCACTACGATAGAGGGCTGATAGCGGCTTTCACAGACTGCCGAGATAAAAACTGGGAGATGTGCTGCAGTAGATTAACTTGTCAAACCAGTCAGAGACATCGCAGAATCTCAGACTGCTTGAAAACACAGTCGGCACGGCGTGTGCAAGGGCTGCTAAACATTTACTTATGGCGAATGATTCCTCAAGATTATCCCCCTTCAAATTAACAGATCACAGGGACGAGATTTGAACGCATGATGCAGAGTTAATAATTTAAGACTATGCCTGAGCTCTGCTGAAGATATCGCTCCTTAAAAAGTGAAGTCAGGGCTCACTCTTCTCATTTTCACATTGATTTTTTTAAACGTGAGGCTTTCCCAGTTATGAGGCATGGGTTGGCTCCTGTGCTTAGGGAACATAAATTGGTTCTAGTAGAAGGTTAATATGGATTAACAGTAATCCATCCATCTTCCATAACTGCTTATCCGGTTCAGGGCTGCACTGTGCTCCCGGAGTCAGCGATCAACACCGCAGCAACGAAAAACGCACTGAGAGACAAAACAAACAGCATCCCTAAAACAACAGACTTGGCCAGACTTTTTAATTCATCCATATTCTAACCCCTTATCCTGCTCAGAGTCTTAGCTTAAGCCTGGAGCTCGTCCCAGGCAACACAGGGCACAAGACTGGGGTACAGCCTGGACGGAATACCAGTCAATCGCAAGGCACATACTAGGACACTCTGACAATCATGCGCTACACACATTTTAATATAAATTATATACTTAAATTATGCTAACTACCAAGGTTATTGCAGTGTGATATAAAGGACTTATCATAATGAATACGACAACAGAACATGCAACAGCACCATTTACGTTCATTATTATTGTTATCACAATCCAATCTAATAATCATAATTTTTACAAAAACTAATATAGGAGAAAAGGGTTTTGAGTGTGACCTGGGGGAGATTACAAGGAAAGGGTTTAATGCAATTAAAAGTTTCCTTTCTCTTAAGGCCTTATCGAAACGAAACCTTTTCATTCACATTCAGACTAATAGGAAATGAAATTTCTCACCTACTGAGCCGGAAAATGTAACGATGGTCAGTAAGATGCGTAATTATGGTCGCAGGCCATTCCGTCGAGGGGGGTGAACAGCCCTCTAAGTCACTGGCGCAGTGCATGCGACATCAAGAAAGAATCCAAGAATGTCATCTTACGCCTTTACTTACTTTATTATTTAAAATGCAGTGGAGTAAGACTGGGAGACTGTCTACTGTCAGTATTCGAGTATACTAACACACAATAAGAAGGATATCATAAATTTCATCATAAATTGTATTGACAAGTATTTCAATAGCGTATTTATAGAATGCATATAGTAAATATGTAGATGCATATGCAGTATTTAAGTATTATATACTGGATATATAAGACTGAAATGGAGGTGCTGTCAGCTTTGATCCACAAGGTATTAATGTGTGAAGCATTACAAGACTCAGGTAATTACACAGGTATTAGGCTCACTTAATATGAACCAGGACCATGGAAAAGATGTTTGGTATATCTGGCTTTTTAAAAAAAAATGTGAAATGCCTAGTTAGTTCCGTCCATTTTTACGCAGATGGAGATAAAATGGTGAGGGACAGGTACATTAGTCACACAGTGGAGATGAGCAGAGAGTGGAAATAGGTGTAAGTAGAGCAGGGTATTTAAATCACTGGACACCTCAACCTATCCATCCATCCACATTTCAGAGTGGAGGCAGCCCTCCCAAGGGATTCAGATTCAGCTTTATTGTCATAATGCAGCGTACGAGTACAATGCCAAGGAAATGCAGTGAGCATCTGACCAGAAGTGCAGGAACAGCGTTACCTACAGAAAGCGCCATATTAATGTACGATACAGTGCAGGAACAGCGTTACCTACAGAAAGCACCATATTAATGTACGATACAGTCCAGGAACAGCGTTACCTACAGAAAGCACCATATTAATTAATGTACGATACAGTGCAGGAACAGCGTTACCTACAGAAAACACCATATTAATGTACGATACAGTGCAGGAACAGCGTTACCTACAGAAAGCACCATATTAATTAATGTACGATACAGTGCAGG
>JAODKC010000130.1:21021569-21037427 GCA_026777985.1 Mormyrops attenuatus
CCCCCCCCCCCCCCCCCCCCCCCCCCCCCCCCCCCGCCCCCGCCCCCCCCCGGGCCCCCCGCGGGCCCGGCGCGGGCCCGGGCCTCAGGGAGGGGGGCGTTTTAAATGAAGCTGCGTACGAGCAGCTGATACCTTCCTGCGAGGAGCTTCGCCTAACCATGGCAGGCTCATACTGAGACGTCGGAACGGCATAATGCGACGGGGGGACAGACGGCTGTCGGCGGCGTGTTTGCAACCAGAACCGGACAGAATACCGAGAGTAACGCTGTAAATGACTGGGAAGGAGAAAACCCGGCCGGCTTTACGTGCGTGCGAATGAATGGAGTTCAGGGAGGTTTCTTGTTGAACGCAGGAAGGGGCACACCTGGCCAAGGCGAGTTTACCTCTACGGATCGTTTGTGAACGTGGATATGAATTAGTGAACTGGGAAGTGAGGAGGAGAGACCGACTGGACCACAGAAGGTGATCAGAAGGGACAACCGTTTTAGACGCCGAGCGGTGAGTATCTAGCTTCGATCGGGTTTCGAAGTTCAGTCATTTACATGTACACAACTGGTTGTCAAGGTGGGTAAATTTGGTGGGTACGTGTCCATTAACAGGATGCCCGTTGCCGGTTGATATAATTCACTCGCGTCGTTGTCGGGGCTTATTTAAACATTATATGGTCTGCACTATAATGCCAGGTGCATGGACATCGATCGCAGCCAGAATGATTTCCCATGCACTTCATAAATATCCCTTGGGTTAAAATGATAAGTATCGTTTCCACATAACACCCCGGCTTTCGAGTAAAGTGTAGCGTACACGGACTTGCACATGGGAGTTGCAGGCAATGGGCAGAAATGACTGGTACGGATTCGTAAGAGCTTTGCCAGTCCGCTGTCTTTCAAACAACGTTTCGGTGGCATGCCATCCGATCTCGGAGCCGCATACGGTCCGCCTTCGCAGCGCAAGCGATGAACAATGAACACTGACTTAGAAATGGTCTTATTAACCCCAGCATATATTTGACATTTACAGACCTCGTAGACGCGATCACGATATTATAGGTTGTACAATTAGACTAGGTACAGTTTGCGCTTGATGTTTTGTGTGCCATTATCTAATACCATTAATATTATTAAAAAGTAAGCCTGTAGTTATTGCCATCTTACTGTCTATCAGTATGCGGTGAAGTGCAAGTTGTGAATAACGCGATACACTTTATATTTGCAGAATATAAATCAACCATTATTTTTTCCTCAATTAAGATTTTTCCGGGGAGGTGTTCTGGCTTTTGATCATTAGCATTTTGGGTTTCCACGCCGAAGGCTGTGAGATCGAGTCCCACACGTGCTGCTGCTCTTACGCCTCGGCCAGCGTTACGTCACCGTCGTTAGCTCCTAAAATGCCCGCGGCGCTTAACAAAACCAAAGTGAATCTTTTTCTGCAGACGCACTTGTTCACACCTTTCATCTGACCGGTACGGTGCGCATATCACCGTGAGGTCCACCGTCTGCTGAGCCACGGAAAAGCTTATCATTTATCAGCCTGAATTTCTGTCCTACCTGACACAGGGTTGCACAGCACACGCACACAGCAGACACACAATCAAACCTCCTCCCTTTAGCTGGTCATTTCGTTAAAAATATGACTGTCCCCCCCATTGAATTATTACACCAAGAAGCAGCGGTTTTACCGTAAAGAACTCAGGATAAGGAGGAAAGTATTGTGTTAATTAACATGCTCCACAACAGATAGTGACAGCATTAAATTATCACATCCATTAAGCCTGTTATGCTAAACAAAGTGACTGGCAGATAAAACTGTGATGAAGTGCTATAGCAGCAGAAAAAAAAACAAGTCAATCACCGGGGTTTTAATAAGGCAGGGGCATATTCTTTGGTTTCCCGTATTTCTGAGCGGGGGACCTTGTGTGACGCACGGAGCGCCGACCGGGAGTCCGCGGCTGACAAGGGCGCAGAAAAGGGTGATTTGCGCAGATATACATAAACCGCAGGCTACACGAACGAGTGGCAAAGTTAAAAAAAGGAAGAAGAAGAACCGTGATTAAACTTTAATCGGCTCCTCGTTTTTTGTCTTTTATCATGTTTTCCCCACGACATCTCCTTTCAAGGTTATGCGTTTTCATCCGCCTTTCCTCCAGATCCTTGGGGACCCGGAAAGGCTTACCTGCGTTACATTATCGTCCTGTTTATTGGAAAAAAAAGAATGCACTTTTTTCCCGCAAGAGAAATACCAAAAATACGCATGCATTAATCCATGCTTATTAAAGGAACAACTGTTTTACATCTGTAATTTTAATATCGATCGTCTTTGAGAGGTTTATCAAATCAGATTTATCTCGTTGCCTTCGTTGAAAATCAATAGCTTTCCGCTTAACGTTTAGCTAGACTCCTCTCCATCCGGGTGTAAATCACATAGCTTATGGTGTTAAAATGTTAGGTAGGCCGTTGCGAAGGGGCATCTTGACCATTGCTACATTTTGGTGTTCAGGCTATTTAATCAATGCCGTTGATGGAACAAAGAGGAGCTAATGGCTTCTTGAGGGACAATGACCACCTATAACTCACGTGTTGTTTATAATGTGTGTGTTTGGGGGTGTTGACAAATGCTGAACTCTGCTTTCTCAGTGCACCTTTTGAGGAACATTTGTTCTATCAACTTCTGCTCTTGATCTGTTGGTTTAATGTTTTCGAACTTCAGCTGCTCCCCGCAGGTGAGATTGAGAGCAGTTAAAACAATCTGTGTGCTTAAAGGCTATTTCAGTCATGCTGTTTTAATGTGGAGGACGACTTTAAAATCTTGGTCTTATTTCTGAAAAGCTGTCATCCTCACGCTGGTATAGATACCAGACTGAGGGCCAGTGAAATCCGTAGGTGCTGGGATCCAGTGATCTTTCTCCGAGCCAGTTTAAGGACGCTAAACCGTGCCTTGCGGAGTACGCCGGCTTAAAATGAATGTTGTCAGAGGTTGAAATCAGCGGGGAATAACGAGGGCTTTACTCCCGCGGTCACAGTGGGTGGCAAAATGGTGCGGCTCCTGTGGATTTGCCCCCCCCCCTTCATGTTGCACCGTCTCATCTCTCCCCCCAGTGTTCGATGTCCTCTGCCACCCCTCCCATAGTGAATTCAGCCTGATTCCAAGAACTAATTTCCTTGCTGATTAGGGCCAGCTGATAAGGACTTAGCCTGGCAAATCGGTAGCGTTGGTGGAGCATTCTGTAAAAACTCTGCCTGACCACTGACCTGGCTGCAGTGTTAACCATCACTGCCAAAGCCCTGACCCCCCCCCCGCCCCCGCCCCACTGAAGTGATTGCTCTGCATGCAATCAAAGGCCATCCAGTAGGCATGCTTCGCTGATCGCTCTTTATTTAGATACCCTCACTTCTTAAAGGGGCTCAGTCTTAATCCCTTCGGTTTGTTCCTATAAGTTAATATGAGACGGCGTGATTTGTTTAGACGCATGTTTACATGCTTTCCTGGGAGCCCAGGAGATGGTTTCAGATAACACTAAGACATGACTGCTCTAACATGGTTACATTCCTGAACGTCATCCTTATCTCCATGCGGTTGAGGCAGGAACGAAGCTGGTGAACTGGAAGGAGATGAAATGGCGTGGGCGGCAATCTGGGTGCCCACCCCCACACGAATGACACCTCTTGTCTTACTGTGACCTCAAACCCCGAAGCAGCCTCCGAGGTTCCAGTTGGATATCAGCACAGACTAGGAGATGCTCAGCTCAAGCCAGCTACTAAGTTTGCATGAAAGTTTACTAACCTGCTTTTTGTAGAAGGAACAAATGCAGTCAGTAGCTGTTTTCAACCAAAGACACCCCCCCCACGCCCCACTCTTCACGTGTCTCACAGGGTTTCCTCCCCCCTGGATATGGTTCTTCTTCCATCTTCTTCTTTAAACGCCCAGTGTCCTAGTTGCAGGTTGGAAACACCATTGTTCATTTTCTGTCCTGTACTACTCGACAGGGAGGGGGAGGCTATCACGGGGACTGGATAACCGGGGTCGACCTTTCGCACCCTTTCTTGTGTGTGCGTTCGCACGTGCTAGTGAGTGAGATTCTGATTAATTGACCGCAGGACTGGGGGTCTTTTTTGTGTAACTTCACATCTGATTATTTGTTTGACACAACGCACGTTGAGCGGCGTGTGACACGATAACGGCGTGTCATCTGAGCGACTGGCCGCATCTACATACGCAAACTGATCGATGTGCAGCTGTCTGGCTGCCCGGCCGCTGGTGAGCTTGAGGTGATAAAGATACTTGGGGGCGATGGTGATGTCAGCCCAGGCCGAAGCTCCTCGTGTTCAGTCGTGTTCTTGTCAGGGGATGATTAGCTCAGATCTCCAGTCAGTGATGATGCAGAGCATGTTGGCGTTCTCTAAGAAGAACGAGCCGAGTTACTTGTTGAGCCACAGGATGACCCGAAAGGCTATTTGAAAATGTCAGATGGCACTTTGGAATTAAATTAGTTAACAGCTCTCATTCTGCTGATTTACAGCCTAAATTGAGAGTTTTAAGGCAAGTCTCTAGCCTTCCCCTGTAGCTTGAGTTATTTGTCCATGTTTACGTCCTAGAACGTATATCATCAGTTTCCTTTCATTAATATTCCCATCTGAAACACTAACACTTTTTCCAGCCCATGCCCTCCCTTTTTTAATAACAACGTTTATGGTGTTTAACAATCCCGCATAGCAATGAAAATTAGCCGGAAAACCCCCTGGGAATTTATACACACTGGTATTTGTCCTTGACAGACAGCTCTGTACCGTTACCATTAAATCGATTATACTTGTTCTCAGCCAGTTCTCAAACTGAATGAGGTCATTTTTGTGTGGTACATTAAGTGGTAAAATAGTTTCCCTTCTATTGACAGTGAAATATTCTTAGTAGTAATGTTCACTAAGCAACTAGGACATTAAGCAATAAATTTAAATTATCTCCTGGGAAAAGATCGTTATTAACAGGTAGAGCGCCTTGCTCAGGCATTGAGCCACGCTGAGCTTTGAATCTGAACCCAACCTTGAGAATCATCGTGCATTTCAGTTTTGGAAGAGTTACTACATGCTTATTAAATGTGGGTTGGGAACTTTTCATGTGGCTGGAAACCTACTTTGTGTTCTGTATGTGTAGCTCTCATTGGCATGGTGTGTGTGTGTGTGTGTATTTGTATGTCTCCGGTCAGGATGGCAAACAGAAGTGCCGTGACATGTGGCAGAGCAGGAAGCAGGGACCTTCACTGGAAGACACATCGTCCTTTTCGGCGGAAGCAGAGTAGGTGGTGACAACACACGACAGCTGAACATGGAAGGAAAACTGCAGGGACCAAAACAGACAGGCCAGGACGGAGACAGGAAAGCTTCTCTTTATATGGGTTGCGATGTATGGACTTCTTCCAGGATACTGGAGGGCGGGGGGGTTGGACAAAAACATGTACCAATTTGTGCATGTTGCAGGGAATGAGGGACAGGTGGAATTAATCAGCAGATCCTGGTCACCTGCCCTTCCCTTATGACAAAGCCATACCTCCTCTTATCCCCTGATGTTTGGTTGCTGACAGCATGATATACATAAAATCTGCATATATGGACAAAAGCTGCTAGAGAAGATTGAAATCTGACCCCATTTAAGCAGCACAGTAGATGGGAAGGTGAGAGCTCAATGAACATGCGCTGAACATTACAGCATGATGGCACAGGGGGATTACAATAAGATATGGTCTCTTTTTTCCCAGAATTTGCTGGGTTGGTTCCCTGGTTGATACAGAGAAGCCCTGTCATGAGGAGACACAGCTGTCATGGAGGGGAGGGGAATGGGGGGGTTAAAAGGTTTTGGGTTGGCTTGACAGACGTATCTGAAATGGTGGGTTTTCCATGTTCCTGTTTATGGCCCCGCATGCTCTCTCTCTGGTCGCTAATCGTGAAGCTTCCAAAGTCAAGCTGGCCTCTCGATCCGCAGCTTTGCTGGGGAAAAGGTTTGCAGTCGAATTTGACCATCAACACAGTCAGACCATCCAACTGGAACAGCTTCGAAAGCAAAGTGATGGTGATACCGTGGCGACAGACACACGGAGCCATGGGACATCTCGAATTAGACTTTAAACCAGAACGTCGTCGTCGACGACGATTCCCACGGGATGACGTGTAGTCAACTAAGGCAACTGGGTAGAATCTGGACCAAAACCCATGTTACTAAAGGGGCTTCTCCAGGTTCTTCTAGGTTCCTCATGGATGTGATGAAACACACATGGAATAAGGTCATTTAGTCTTCATAGTGGGTGAAATTTGAGCAAAACGTTCCATGCAGCTCATCAGGCAGCATTTGCTAAGAAGTAGTATTTTGCTTTTCTATCAGCGTAGCCGTATGCCCAGTAGGTTCATGGTAATTTACAGCCTCTGGACAGAATGCCTTTACTGTATTTCTATCTTCCCCCATACTACTGTATCTGAGAATTAGGGACATTTACGGGGGCAGGGCCACAGGTGAAACTTGCCACAGCTGAAAGCTGATTGGCCCCAAGAGTGCCCCCTCCCCATCACTCACAGACTCAAAACATATCATTGGCTGATAATATGTTTGGCCTCTCTGCATGGATTATAGCCCCTCTTATTCCCCCACCTTAGAAAATCCTAGAATCAGCCCTGGTGAGAATAGATATCCACTCGTTATTCTTTGAGTTCTTCATTAAGAATGCGATGTGGCGTAAACGGCGCCATGTGAATGGAGCTTGGTAGGATGCGCAGGAGGACTCTTAATCTTATGAATCCGCCGGCTTCCGGACTGCCTGCTTAGCTCCAATCCTCGAGTTGGCTAGGCCCTTATCTGTGGAGATATCTCCCATCGCCTACGGGGGGAGGTTGGTGGGGGGGGGGGCATCAGTCCTGACACATACAGCGGCGGTAGCTGAGGAAGCCTACAGATAAGGGTGCAGAATCATCCCAGAGAGAGAGGGAGATAACGGACTTCTTCAGACAAGCACTGAAAATTGATGCAGCCGCACACTCCCCCAACTCCCGAAAAAGCCCACATGAACACAACAGCGTAGAGCACAACAAGCTGAACTGGGCTGTGATTAAAAGCGAATCGCAAAATCCGGTATCTCTTCCTGACAGAAGCAAAGCCAGGTTTGTCTCAGTGAGGGTGGCATGCTGAATGGGGTGGGGGGGCTCAGAATGAGCGACAGGACAAGGCCCCTGCCCGCCTCGCCGGAGCATGTCGCCCCGTAAACACCGACAGCCCTGCTGTGAGGCTGGACTGCCATCTCACTGAAGACTTTCTTCGTTTTGTCCTGGACTTGGAGTATCGAGCAACATTCCGAGTCTCAAAGAAGGCTGTTAAATAATAGAAAAAATGTAAACTATCCCTGGGGGGGGGCACATTCCTGCACACTGACTCTCTTACTGCTCGGGTGCAAAATCCTTGGCCTTGCAGTTAAATATTCATGAGCGCTAGTTGCAGATTACAACTATTTTAAGTGTTGGCAGGGGTGATGAATATTCAGTGTGCGCCTGCTATCACCAGAGGATTTGAATGGTGCGGCTCCCAAATCTTACCAGCTGCCGGAAACAGTCAGGTGTTTGTGCTTGAGTCGGCCGCGGCGTTACCGTGGCGCCTGGCTTTGAAGTGCACATGGCCTTGTGTATATGAGGCTTGCTCCAGTCAAGGTAAACACAACCATGTATGCTATGGTTATCAGCCACATTACCATCTGAACAGAATAACAGTACAGGCAGCTCTTAGCAGTGGAAGCCGTAGCTCGAGCCACTTATCCATGTCAATCTTTCATAAGGAAGCACGGTGGAGATCCTCAGGCCCCCGGTGAGAGCGGCAGAATTGAAAGCCTTGTTAAAAAGGTGACTAATTGTATTTATCTCGGCTTTAGCGTGATTGCTGCGTTTTACGGCTATGCTTCTAATGCACAGTGGCTGCCATGTTGTGAACAGTGATGGTGTTTCTCAGTCGACTTGATTGTTTAAGGCCCTGACATTTTTTTTTATCAATCCAAACTACGAAGTTTCATTATATAGTAAAGCTTTAGGTTAGGTAAAGAGGATAGAGGAGGTATTTATTTATTTATTTATTTTGGTAGATTAATGACAAACACTTGCATAACAAAATCTGTAGCTGCAGTATTTCCCCACAGCTTTTGGATGCTTGTGATTTGACATGAAGCCGATGTGAATATATGGTCATCTTCAATTATCCGGGAGCAATGAATAATCAAACGGTGATGTCATTCATAATTTGCAGTCCAGCAGTAATGTGGGTCAGAACCAGCAAATTAAGTGGGGGTGGAGGGGGGCAGTTTTCCTGAGGACTTCACTGTCTGCCTGAGATATCGATTTAAGCAATCAGAAAGAGTGCCCCCCCCCCCCCAAAGATTCGAGCTAGGGGCAGACATTCACGGAAACATTAATTTATTTCTGAGGCCCAGTTAGGTACAGTTGCGTTCTGTACAGAGCCGCAGTGCTGCACGTTACACCTCCTGTTTGTTCAATCCCCTTAATACAGTTCCCAGCACTCGTGTGGCAATATTAGATCTGAAGGCCCCTATAATTTTCCAGCGGTCCCCTCCTGTTTCCCGTTGTCATTTTTGCCCTGCTTCAAACAGGGCTTCAGACGATGAAAGAAAGCCACTTATGTTCCAGAGGGCTCAGTCCTGAAATGCTTCCGACCTGCTCAGCCAGCCCCCCCCCCAGTACCTTCCTCCGCCCGCAAGAGCATCCGTCCCACGCAGGGGACACGGCACTAAAAAGGTTCTTTGGTGCTGTCTGCCAGCCAGGAGGAAATCCCGGTGTTGCATCACTGGTAATGCATCTTTAATAAAATTTAGGTTTTATGAACAGCGACCATCAGCCGCGATCACTGTTGAAGTTGTCCATGGCAAGGCCATGTCAAGGGGGCCCAAGGTTCAGGTTCCAGGACTTGCTAGTCAAGATTCAAGAGGTTTATTTGCCATTTGTAAATGCACAGACAGTATGGGCGCATGGGAATTTTCCGTGCAAAGCTCTTAGCGTCAGCAGTAAAAAAGAGAAATAATTAAAAATCAAGATAAATGATAGGGATACAAAACAAATAGTTACGAGACAGTGAATTTCAATAACATACCCGCCAGTCGCCCACCAGAGTATTGCCAAGTCTGTGCCTTTTGTCAAAAACCCAAAAAACAGATGTGACCTGAAGTCTTAGCCTTTGTACTCTTAGGAAATCATGTCAGGTTTGGAATTGCCTTTTCTCTGCTTCTGATGGGACTGTCTGGTAGAAGATGAGGGTCTTTGCACACCCCGACCGTCATGGCACTTCTCTGACTGAAGGACCTTTTGCAGGTATACCTCGCTTGCCGTTCTCCTCGTTTAACTCCCCCCCACCCTGAACCACTGCCGACTGGTCATAGTCACACCAGTCAGCCGGCGTTTAGGGAAACCAGCATTCGCCCGACAGGCGGTCTGCCGTGACAGGTTGCACTGTCAGGCTACAGAAGATTGCGTTAACGGTGACACAAGCTGCCGTATTCCTCACGCGTCCCTCCGCCGCCCCTCCAGATGGCTCCCCGTGTCAGTTGAGGGGGAAAAAATGTGGAACCATCCACCTCTTTCCCTCCCTCTCCCGTCTGCCAGTACAGATACTAATTTTAACCTCCCTGCACACTGGGAATACCTCTCACCAGTCGCCCTCATTGAGTCAAGGTTGGGGGAGAGGACTGGCTTCGTAGCTGATCTGGCTGCACCAAAATAGGAATCATGAGGATGGAGGCAGCCATGACCCTCAGGGCCGTAAGAGGTGCAGCTGGTTGGTAGCTGCATGGTGGCCAATCCATGGGAGGAATTACATTACGCCATTTAGAACACTGATGCACAGTCATGCCAACCATGGCTAATCCGATGACCCTCTGTCAAGACTCTGCTTGTAAGATGAACTTCCGATAAGGCTAAGCAGGAATCATTAACGACTTGCACAGTTCCACGTGTTCGTTACATTACGTTAGCGTGTCTTAGCATATGCTTTATTCATTTAGATGTCAACTGCGTGCCCTCAGCCTCCCGTAATTTGACATACCTGTCATCCATTTTTATCCTAAAAAGCAGTTGAGCAAAAGTAATTTCTGCTCCTTTTCTGGTCCTGCATTATTTTTCTTTTAGCTAATTTGCAGCGACGTGGACATCCGAAATAAGCTAATAGTCGGTGCCCAAGATCGGTAGCAGGAGAGCACAAATGAAGGCCAGGTCTGCCATCATGAGTATCGCTGGGGGGGGTCTTGGCTCCCTGGCCACTGCACCCCAGGGAGACACACGTATCCTTGTTTGTTCAGTGCTAATTTGTTTTTGCTCACCTTAGATGTAGGGTTAGGCACCTCCGGAGCAGTGCAGAATGTGCCTTTTCATGTTTACAGATGGGCTTTGCCTTCATGAAACTGGGCTTAGCTGGCCCTGCACTTTGATTCCTCCTGATCTAGGGAAGTGGCTCCTCTGGGCCAGTATCTGGACCAGTGCTCTGGGTCCCCGTTGACCAGTTCCTCGATTCCTCAGAGGCTAGTGTTTTGGGTCTCCTGGTACTGATCTATGGCCAACATTCCACTGGGCTGTAGAGCACCGGGGGTAGGATTACCATCTATCCTATACAGGCAGTCCCCAGGTTATGAACAAGATCCATTCCCTAATCTGTCTTTAAGTCATAATAATGATAACAATAATACAGTAACAATAAAAGTAACTTCATGCGGTACTATATTGTATCTTGAGCCGATTAACTTCTGAGGCTACACGTTGTCACGAGTGTCACAAAGTAGTGTGTGCATTCCTTATTACTAACCATTGTATTTAACCTGATTTTTTTAATATAATAGGCTTTATGGAAGTCTGTTCGTTAAGTATGAGTCGTCCATAAGTTTCTTAACCTGGCGATTGCCTTTATTATCCTCTCATTTCAAAAGAAGAAGCAGCGAGGACGTATAAATGAAATTTGTTCTATATTTTAGTACATATTTTGTACCTCATTTGCAAATGTTACTGTGCCCCGCCCCCCCAACTTTTTACCCATCAGCAGACTTGAAAAGGTTGGAAACCCCTACGTTAGCGTACTTCTTTGGAAACCCCTACGTTAGCCTACTTCTTTGGAGACCCCTACGTTAGCCTACTTCTTTGGAAACCCCTACGTTAGCCTACTTCTTTGGAGACCCCTACGTTAGCCTACTTCTTTGGAGACCCCTACGTTAGCGTACTTCTTTGGAAACCCCTACGTTAGATTACTTCTTTGGAAACCGCTACGTTAGCGTACTTCTTTGGAAACCCCTACGTTAGCCTACTTCTTTGGAGACCCCTACGTTAGATTACTTCTTTGGAAACCCCTATGTTAGCCTACTTCTTTGGAAACCCCTACGTTAGCGTACTTCTTTGGAAACCTCTACATTAGCCTACTTCTTTGCGTTCTCCTACACCTGTACCTTGGCTCCTGCCGGACCAGTACCCACCCACTTTGCTTGGAAAAGGTAAAACCAAGTCCAACGGGCTACAGACCTGAATGAGGAGTGGCAGCCGACTGGGTCGTGTGTTGGTCCCCAAGGTCTCCGTAGGCCTGTCCCAGTGCCTTGTTTCCTCTCCATGCATTTTCTACAGACTTTAGCGAGCCTGCTTTTTCTCCATAAATTATTTTCAGATTTTTAAATTGTTTACAGGATATCTAAAAGATTTATGGACCTGGGAAATAATTTACATATGTTTCAAGATGTCCAGCCATATAAAAAATATCAAACCGAAATTACTTTGAAAGATCACTGAATGCTAAGTTGTTTGCTGTGTGTCAGACTGAAATTTGTTATTCACTAAATAATTTATAGGCAGCTTAATCACAATTTAAACATCTTTAAATCAAAAAAGTCAAGCAAACGGGAAAGCATTAAATATTCATTAGATGGCTTATTGAAATAACATTTTGAGATCAGAATTGATTAAAAAGATCCGTAAATGATTGTGTTGACACATCCTGTGGGCGGGTTTCCTAAAGCACCTTTCTGTGGGGAGGTGGGGCGGGGGGGGTGGGAATTCTGCACATTCTCCACCATCCAAGCACCTCAGCTCAGTTACTGCGAGCTACACGTCTCCATGACAGTGTTCTCATCGTACGGCAGCAGGAAACGTGAGTGGCTTGCCAACAGCATCGATCGATTTTTTTTTTTTGAGTCACCAGCCTTCCCTTTCCTGCTGAGGGACAAGGCGATCATTTGCTTGCAGGCAGGAAGGCTGCTTCCAGCCCTGTTCCTGCCCTCGACTTGGCCCGTCTACACGGAAAGTACCGGAAATTGTATTTGCTAATCTCAGGGTCGGTCTTACTAGGGCAGAACTGAACTGGCCACTCCCATTGGTCACCTTCAGATACATAAAAACAGGACTGGAAGTATGTGAGAATTAGTCATCCCACACATCCCACACTCCCAGAATTTGGAGTTATGCAGGAATCCACATATTATTACGCTAATTCGCCCTGGAAATGGGGTGCCTAGTGTCACTCAGTGTCATGTCTCCTTTCTTTTCTCCCTCCCTTGGCCCATTTTACTTTCCACAGCTGGGTGAATGCTTTCATTTATCTACTGTGTTGCTGATCTCATCCTGTATGGTGTTTTTGAAAGGGGTCTTGTAAAGTTGCCTCCTGTTTCCTTTGACGGACAGTGATTGATCCAGGACGGTGGCTCTTGGCTGGTTGCAAAACCCTTCTGTGACGGGCATGTCAGTGAGTGAACAGACTGGACCTGAGCACCTACTGGTGTACAGTGTTGGTAGCAACACAGTACAAAGTAACGCTTTACTATAATTCCGCTACTTTTGTCGGTAACAAATAATGTAACTAATTACCTTTTTAAATTAATGCAATTAAAAGTACTGAAATTTAAGTGGGCTCGTTATTTGTTGCTTTTGCCTCGTGTGAAAATATTAATGGACAAATGCAGCCCATTTCCCTAATTTCCTGTTTATGACCTAACGACATCCAGCCTCATGGTGGCATGATCTATGGATAATATTATAGGTACAGAGACAGGTCAAATTTGACAGCTGTATTGTCCTGCACGTCACAGCAGCAACACTAAAATAACAGATCTACGAGTATTCATTAATAAGAGAATGGTAATTATGTAAAAGCTACTTTCCTCAGTAACCAATAACTTTTAGTGAAGTAACTAGTAACTGTAACTCATTGCTAACTTTCAGTAACTCGCACAACACTGCTGGTGTAGCTATGAGAAAAGTAGCTTGAAAAACTAATAAACGAATAGCAGCCACCGTTAGAGGCAGCTAATCTGGCAAAAGGGCAGGTATCTCTGATCAGGGATTTGTGACTGGGTGAAACTGTTGTCTGGGTAACAGGGTCAGATGACAACCATGGCTTTTACTGGCATGGTGTTTAAAACAGTGTGACCGACTTACCAATAGATGGCACAATTGAAAATGGTGTTTTTTTCCTTATTTTGCAGAGTTCGATGTGTCCCTGGGTCAACAAGGGAGGGGCTTGCATTTCACTAATTTAACCAATCACAGTCATCCCTGTCCCTCCGTCTCTCTCCCTGTCCCTCTATCTCCATCCCTGTCCCTCTGTCTCTCTCCCTGTCCCTCCGTCTCTCTCCATGTCCCTCTGTCTCTCTCCCTGTCCCCCTGTCTCTCTCCCTGTCCCTCTATCTCCATCTCTGTCCCTCTGTCTCTCTCCCTGTCCCTCTATCTCCATCCCTGTCCCTCTGTCTCTCTCCCTGTCCCTCCGTCTCTCTCCATGTCCCTCTGTCTCTCTCCCTGTCCCCCTGTCTCTCTCCCTGTCCCTCTATCTCCATCTCTGTCCCTCTGTCTCTCTCCCTGTCCCTCTATCTCCATCCCTGTCCCTCTGTCTCTCTCCCTGTCCCCCTGTCTCTCTCCCTGTCCCTCTATCTCCATCCCTGTCCCTCTGTCTCTCTCGCTGTCCCTCTATCTCCATCCCTGTCCCTCTGTCTCTCCCCCTGTTTCTCCATCTGCATATATATGTGCTATTTTTAATTGTCGGTCTCTGAGGTTTTACCCATGATTCACCTCCTGCCGAGATTCCATGTCCCCAGCCGTCCTTCAGGATAATCTTCCAGCAATCATACTAGCTTTCTCGGAAGCTTCTGGGATTCCTCCGGTGCCTTCTCAGGGTGTTTCTGTCTCATGTATTTGGCCCTCCACACGCAGCAGTCCCCTGTCACTTCCTGTTTTTGAATTCCTCAGATTCAGATGGGTGGGTCTTTGTGAGGTCACCAGTAGTTGCACAAATGCGTCACCCCTCCGACAACGTTCTGTGACTGCAATAAAAAAACTCAAAATATCAAAAGTCTTGTATTTTGTTTTGTTACTTATGGTTAAGGTTAGGGCTGGGTAGGGGTTAAGGGCTGGGTAGGGGTGTGTGTGTGTGTCTGTGTGTGAGCTACATGCATTTGGGTGTGTGTGTGTGTGAGTGTGTGTCAGCCACACCCCAGGAGTGAGGAGTAAAATGGTCCCCTCGGAGAGGGCTGCTGTGATGGCGGTTTGGAGCTGCAGTCTTCACAACAGGAGACTTGCATTTTAGGAGACCAAGTCCCTCTTCTCATAATCCTGCTAATGTTTTTGGACAGATCATTTGGATTTATTAAGAAAAGCTGAATTTATAAATGCATTTAATTTTATTTTCAGCTCTTTGACGCGTCTAGGAGGCAAAGTGTGAGCAGATCAGGCCAGCAGGTGGATGGGATTAAATGACGCGGCAGAGACACGGGCAAGGGGAACTGGAGCCGCCGTGTGCTTGCTGGGTGCCTGGTGATGTCGTCCCCCCTGCTATTCAGGGCTGCAGGGTTTTGTCTCTTTTCAAAGAGATTTCAGGCCCCGCAGATAATCCCCAGGTCACAAGCACAAGTCAGTCACTATTCCATGGAGGAATCATTTCTTCTTTTTCTTCATTTTTTTCTCTCATTCTGGACCTGCTAATCATCTCATGTTTGACTCTCCCTGGGGCTGGGCAGTGAATAGAACCCTTTGACACTCGATGGGAGGGAACAGGGACTTAATCAAACAGTTGGGGTGAAGGAAAATGTGCATTGTGACTTTGGCACGAGGGAAACATGCAAGAACATAACAGATGTTGGGTCTTCTGAAGGGCTCCAACTAGGATCAAGTAACAAGGTCTTGAACCCAATGGACATGAGGACAGTTTTTAGTTCAGTGAGACAGGGCGCCCCCTGCTTAAGGCCCGCTATAGGCTCCAGGCCTATGACCAAGATAAACAGTTAGACCAGTGCTTCCCAATCCAGTCCTCGGGCACCCACAGTCAGCCCATGTTTTTGTTCCTTCCGAGTTCCCTGCCAGACAGTTCACATTTTTGCAAAAACGTGGAGCTGGGAGCAAAAATGTGGAGCTGGGAGCAAAAATGTGGACAGTCTGCTGGGAAACACTGAGTTAGAAGACAGATAGGTGAATATTGTTCAGTAATTTAAATTTATGCATTGCTGATGCGGCATGAGAACTCGTCTCCTTGTTTGGCTCGACGGCAGCTCTCTGCTGCTTCGCCATGGCAACTCAGTCCTGTATGGAGGCTCATAGGAGCAGTTTAAACAAAAATCAAACCTGCGCTCCAGAAGTTCTGGAAAAATTGAGCTGCGGGTGTTTTGCTGCAGCTGCCGGGTCCTGCTGTGGCTGGGGTTCAGTCCCGATGAGACCCTCATGTGTTGCTGTCAGTTGTTTCTCCTTCACTCCACCTCAGTCTCACCTTAATCGGTAACCTCAGCTTAACACCCCAGGGGGGGGGGGGGGGCGGGCCCCCGGGGGGGGGGGGGGGGGGGGGGGCGGGGGGGGGGGGGGGGGGGGGGGGGGGGGGGGGGGG
>JAODKC010000130.1:21037527-21055911 GCA_026777985.1 Mormyrops attenuatus
AGTGCTCCATTAATTCCCAAAAAAAGTACGTGGAGAGATCCAGCCGACGGTCCAACGTGGTCGACTCCTACATCTTACTGCGAAAGCCCTCCCGGTTAATCCACAATGCCACACAACCCTAGGAAGACGCGGCTTAATTCTTGGCCATGTCGGACCTTTGCAAACTCTGCTGTGACAGAATGGTGATAGATAGATAGATAGATAGATAGATAGATAGATAGATAGATAGATAGAAAATGCCTTGAATTTTGTTTGGTTAATTTTGGTTAAGGTTAGGGCTGGGTAGGAGTTAAGGATGTCGTGATTGCGATTAAGGTTTTTCCCATAGAAATGAATGGATGGTCCCCACAAAGATATAATTACAGACCTGTGTGTGTGTGTGTGTGTGTGTGTGTGTGATGGACTGGCATCCTGTGTGTCCCCCTGCCTCACGCCCATTTTCTCCTGGGACAGCCTCCATGCTTACCATAACCCCGTACTGGATCTGTTGGATTCATGGATGGATGGACAAGAGTTACCTGGAAGAGTTCATCTATGTACCTCAGTAAATAAAGGGGTTTTGTCCAGATAGGTAGTTCTCATTAAAACGGGAGGTGTCATTTCGCTGAATGGTTGGGAACCACATCTGAAAATGTGGAAAAGAGCATTACTGGGAAAATGTCACGGAGATAACAGATTGTTTGTCCGTGCTTTGGACTATTTGGTAATTAAATCTTGTAATTGATAAAACCACACCGTTAGCAAGCTCCCTGGGGCTCCTGTTTTGGGGGACTGAAGCCTCTGTTCCAAACCCCCCCCGCCCCTTAGAAAAGCAGAGGGAGCTGACAGGTGGCATGTGCCCCCCGCCCCCCCTTCACAAATGGCTTCTCCGGGGACCAGTTTATACAGTAGCATATCTCCCCCTGGGCTAACAGCACAAAGGGGTCTGATAGCTTAATATAAGAGGCCATGTTATTACCACCTTCCTGATCAATATCTCTAACCCTTGAGTTAATGAAGGCTTGCTTGCGATGAACTATCTGCTTTTGTGGTTTATCAAGTGGTTAACCTGAAAGGAGTCCCTCTGTCAGCATACCTAGTGTGCCATTTTTTCCATCCACTCTGGCAAGGCAGGGGAGCCAGGCCTCAAAATAGTGTGTCTGAGTGTCCAGACGGACAGGTGGCCCGAGGGTGTTGTAAGATGGGCAGTCCCACAATGGGTGATCCTGTGATGAGCAATTCCACAACGGCAGATTCAGTGACAAGCAACTCTGCATGTGTTACATGACTTTCTGCTCTCAAAGCGTCCACATCCGGCTCAGAATCAGCAAAGTCATGGCACAGCTAGGTGAATACAGTAAGTAAACACAATGCCTCCGGCAGGATGTAAACCAAAACGCTACTGGGAGTGAGCCCAGAGCTTTGCGCACGATGACACCTTTTCCCCTCAAGGCATGAACAGACCTTCATTGTACCCCACCGACCTTAGATGCATGCTCTTCTTCCCTTAAGGGAGCATTCTCATAATCCTTCACTTTTTTTGTTGGTGACGAGGGCTTCTTAGCATTGACTTCAAAGGGCGTCCGCATAGTTTGTTTTGCTTTTGAGAAGGTGATACAGTTGATCCAATGATCTTAGCCTTTAATTAGAGTATGTCAGAGTATAATACTTAGATTGTGCTGAAGCGGAGCCTTCAACCTGAGTTAGAGGGTCACAAGGGCACTCTCTAGCCACTCACATGGTTGTTCTGTATAGATGTCCTGCTTCCGCCACCATCTGCCCACGTACTCCTGGTGAAACCACAGTCACATAAACTGTATGGCTCTTGTGAATGGAGCAAGTCCGCTGACCGTCTGCAGGCATGATGGTGTGGGAACAGACGGGCTGGAGTTCTGACGTGTTGCTGAGACTCAGATCTGCTTCCTAGTTGAGGGAAAGGAAAAGGAATAGCCTGTTTCCTTAGTTCTATACTATGAGAAACTGAACCTAGTGATTTGACAGGAAACAGCATTCCATATGTGTAAAGGCTGTGGGCTGAGGGACAGAACTAAACCACGGTCATTTCTCCTTGATCTCATACATTCTTCATCAAGATTAGCTCTGCAGCACAACAAATATATTTCGGCGACATTTAACAGCATGTGGTGAAATGGTTTGAAGGCGAGTGTGACTTTGCAAATTATTTCATGGTTGCTGGACTCTTTGAAGTGCTTCCTCTGGAAAAGACATTCTTTCGAAACTTCCTGCCATTGTCATTCATGTCGGCAGCAGACTCTCTGCCAGTATCCTATCTGGGGAAGGGACTTGAGTCAGAACAGTGAATGACACATTTTTCCCCCACGTGTTTTTATTTCATATTCACAGTTTGAGCTGAAGCGCCCCCCCCCCCAAACTGACATGTGACTCTGTATTTCCGTTTCTTTTCCAGAATCATGTGAGAGCCTGAGATGTGAGAGCAACCTGAGGAACCACGTACAAGGCAGCGAGAATTCAATAGGAACCATCTCTTTTCCTGTTTCTAACCCAAACACATTTTCTGCTGCCCGTTTTGGCCCCTGGAGGTATGGAGGGCCAGCGGGCTTGTCATCGGACACTTCGGGGAATGTGGTCCCTAGTGTGGTGGGTCTTGCTCTTGGTGTCCTTCACCCCTAGAGCCAGTGGGAGCCAGTCCTTCAACAGCTTCCACCCCGAGAGGCAGGAGTGGTCCTTCAACCACCTGACGGTGCACCAGAGCACGGGAGATGTCTATGTTGGCGCCGTGAATCGTGTATACAAGCTATCGCCAAACCTGACGCTCCTGGTGTCACACAACACAGGCCCTGAGGATGACAATAAGAACTGTTACCCACCTCTGATCGTGCAGCCGTGCTCTGAGCCACTGGCACCCACCAATAACGTCAACAAGCTTCTCCTGGTTGACTACTCCCAGAACCGGCTCCTCGCCTGTGGAAGCCTCTACCAGGGCGTGTGCAAGTTGCTCCGGCTGGATGACCTCTTCATCCTGGCAGAGCCTTCTCACAAGAAGGAACACTACCTCTCCAGTGTCAACCGGACGGGGGCCACATTTGGAGTGATTGTGCCCTCCCAGAGTGGGGCCGGAACGCTCTTCATTGGCACTGCAGTGGGTGGCAAACAGGACTACTTCCCAACGGTCTCCAGCCGCAAGCTACCTCGCGACCCCGAGTCCTCAGCCATGCTGGACTACGAGCTCCACACCGATTTTGTGTCATCACTCATCAAGATCCCCTCAGACACACTGGCGCTCGTGCCGCACTTTGACATCTACTACATCTACGGATTCTCTAGCGGCCCCTTTGTTTACTTCCTTACTGTTCAGCCTGAGATTCCTGAGGGTGGTGCTGCTGCGGCTGCTGGCTCTGCCGGTGACCTTTTCTACACCTCCCGCGTGGTGCGCCTCTGCAAGGGCGACCACAAATTCCACTCGTATGTCTCCCTCCCACTGGGCTGCTTGAGCCGCGGCATTGAGTACCGTCTCCTGCAGGCCGCCTACCTGGCCAAGGCAGGACGCAGACTTGGTGCCACACTTGGAGTGAGCCCTGAGGATGACGTTCTGTTTGCCGTGTTCTCCAAGGGCCAGAAGCAGTATCACCGGCCGCCTGATGATTCGGCCCTTTGCGTCTTCGCCATCCGGGACATCAACGCCCACATCCAGGAACGCCTCCAGTCCTGCTATCAGGGCGAGGGCAACCTGGAGTTGCACTGGCTGCTGGGCAAGGATGTGCAGTGTACCAAGGCGGTAAGGGCCTGCCTCCCATTTGCTCTCTCGATGATTCTATTATTCTTTCTGCCTGGTCTAGTGCCCCTATTTTGCTTTGCCTTCGACAACTGTTGATGTACAGAAAAGTTGTCAAGAGTTCAGGTCAGTTTGCTATGCTTTTCAAGTAGGGTGACGTGCCGCACATACATAGGCACACAGATGCAGTGTTAAGCATGAGTGTGAAAGAATTTACCCCGAGGGAGAACGTGTGCATGCCAGTCTGGACAAACACCGCCAAGAACCACTGCAATCCCACTAATGTGTTCTGCCAGAGCTGCGAATCACATAAACACAATCCAGGGAGTCAAGAATAATATCTTGGCTTTTTCCAGAACAACTGCAGCTTTGATCCAGCTTCTCAGGGGGGTCCCAAAGTCGTGCTCAGTCCCCACGCATCAAAAAAAAAAGTTTAACATGTGTTAATTGCTCACGGGTTATGTTCATCTGCCATTGCATGTCTAACCAGATCAAGCTAGTAAACTCTATAAGCCTCACCCGCTGAGAGGAACAGGACTGGGCCAATTTGTAACGACGTTATTGTGGTATCTATTGTGGGCCTTATTATCTGACGGTTCTGATGAACTATTCTTCGCGTAATTGCCAATAACGGCTTAGCAGTTGCACTGGTGCAAGGCACACATTAAGTCTATAATGACTGAAAAAACATTTGCAAATTAGAGAGGGGATTTGTGCTTCTTGGCAAATATCAAAGAGATGCAGTCACTCCGCATTGCAATCGAATAAATATGGTACTGAGAGAGAGAAGAGGGTGATAGAGAGAGGCAGAAAAGGGGGGTGCGAGAGGAAGAGAGGGGGAGAGAGGTGGTGACAGAGAGAGTGGGAGACTAGGATGGTAAAGAAGAGGTAGAAGAAGGCAGAGATAGAAAGGCAGGGAGAGAGAAGGACAGAGATGGAGACAGCAAGAGTGAAAGATGGCCTGAACAAGGGAGAGAGGAGACAGACGAGAGAGGGAGAAAAGTCGACAGAAGGGAAGAGGGGAGGAAGAAACTAAAGGAGAGAAGGATACTGAAGTAGAGGTGAAAATAGAGAATAAGAAAATGGGAGATGGGGAGTGAGAGAGGGGGAGAGAGAATAAAAGAGAGGAGGGAGAAAGGAGACAGAAAGGAAGACAAAGGGAGACAGAATGACAGAGAGACAGGCTAACAGAAAGAGACAGAAAAAGATGGAGAGGAAGAGGAATATGAAATGATTTTACGTGGGTGTTCTCATAATCCGCCTCTCTGCAGTATGGGACGTGCGTCTGTGACATCTTGTTGGCATCGTTATTTCTGAGATGTGTCCCAAGGGGTTACTATCCTTTTGTGTTGCAGTTCTTTAATTGTTGAAATGGATTAAAAGACAATTACAAACACTAATTGGCCCATAAACTGTATATGTGTGTCTGTCTGTCTGTATGTGTGTGTGTGTGTGTGTGTGTGTGTGTGTGTGTGTTTGCTGGATCTTCTCCTTAATAACATTCCCTCTTGGATGAGAAGCTCCATTTTGCCTTTGTGCTAAACCGACCCCCCTGGGATCTTTCTTGGCTGTGTTTTTTAGCATCCCTGAACTCATGATTAGCTACGTGCCAGGGATTGACCCAGTCAGATGGGGGTGCTGTTCTCGGCCTGTACCATCTGCGTCTCCTCTCATTTTAAGAGGGAGAGGCCAGAATTCAGAGGTCAAACATCACCTCGAGAGTACTTAGTTCCCACAGGTTTATAAATGCTCATCCTGTCAGTGTTACCACAATGAAAGAAATCTTTTCAAACAGCCACATGGGATTATCGAAGATTATGGGGTAGGGCAGTCAGTGAAATGCCCCTTTTTCAAAGCTGGAACCTAAGGGATTTGTGATTGTGGACATACATACATGCACTGGCCCCTGAATCATGCAGCCTTCCAACATATGCTACAGTAGATGTTGCAAATCATTTGCAGACTTACCCAAAACTGGAATCTGCAGAATGTAAGTGATGTGTTTTATGAAATCCTGCGAATTCTTATTGAGTACACTGTTTGGTTCATGAGATAAAATAGACATCTTCTTTAATTCATGTTAAAATATTTGTGTGCAAATTTAAATGGACTTTAGCCTGCAAAAGACATTTCCAATATTTTGATAGAACTGATAAAATCGGGAATGTACTGCGTGATGAAAATTTCCTAAAATGAGGCAGCATTGGTGCCTTTTACTTAAAAGTGCACCCCTGCTATTGTTCAGCTTGTGTTCCTGAGGGCAAATCAGAATACACTACTATCAGATAGCCCTTTTGCCCTCTCAGTTAAACAGGGGGATGAGGTTCAGAGATCAAATATTCACTTTGTTAAAACTGTGTCTGTATACTATATCTTTATATAGCAAAGATTATCTAGGAAGATAGATGTGTAAGACCCCTGATTCACACATCATTTTGACAGGATGTTAATTATGATGTCCTGCTAATTTAATGTCCTGCTAGTTTTAATCACAGAACCCAGACGTTTCCGGTCAAATGGTAATGTTTTTATGAGAATGACCTTTTTAAAAACTGATGTCTTGATTCTGATGTGGCCCTGATTGGGTGACGCAAAGAATTATGGGTCCCATCTCCCATTCTTACTGAAGCTTCACTCTTACATGACAGCTTGTTTGACCGTAATGTTCCGAGTGAATGATTCCGCCTTTGGATGCGGCAGATATGAAATGCTTTTCACATGTGTGCTGAAGGCTACCCCAGTGGCTATTACCAAAGGCTGCTTAACCTGAAAAAATCCTTTTCTATACCAACAGGCATGTGAGCATGTACCTGCTAACTGCTATTCAGGAAAATACTTGTATTCTGCTGGTCCAGTTATACTGCTGCCGCTCTCAGTACCTGTACTATAAGACTTCATACAGGCACACACATTGTCACTCATCTTCTGTGATGCCTCTTCGGGATTTAGTGTAAGACCTTTGACTTTTCCTGCTTGCCTGTGGTTACTGCTGAGTCCCGGTCCATACTCCATATGCAGGCTTTAAGCTTTTCCAGCATGTGACACTGGTTCTACTCTCACCGGAGGCAGGCCTTATGTTTGCAGGCATTTCACCATATCCTGATAGCGCCGCACTTGCCAGACATTATCTAAGGATGGCCTAGAAAATTAGTTTACATTTCATGTACACACAGCCTTTGAAAATGGACTTTGAAGTCGCCATGCATTCTGTGGGAAAAAATCCAAGAGCTTTAATAGGAAATCAATTGAATAGTTGTTAAATGTGTCTAGAGCACACTCATGTATTTGTAGCAGTGGTGCTCTTGGTTAAAATATTAATAATAGTAAAAAATCTGTGTATTTTACAGCAGAGAGACATTCAATGTCTATCAACACATCAGAAATTCTAAAAATATTATTGTAGAACAGAAATATCCCAAATGCATAGTCCACTTCTTTTTTTACGATAATCCCAAAGGCGTTCTCTGGATCCTTTCAGTGTCTTATGATGTGCCGCAAAGCAAAATGTGAGGAAATGGAAATACACCTCATTATCGTTATAATTATAGTAATAACAAAAAGCAGCCACTGAAACAGACATACAGAATGAACACTGAAAACAGTGTTTGTGTCTGTGTGTCATATATGTGTGGAAATGTTTATATATGACACCTGTTCTATTCTTGTTCTACATTTACATATGCATAACTGTTGTGCCCAGAATCACTGAAAAATTAACATTAGAGTAGCATCTAATGTTAATTAGCTCTCTTGCCAAAAAATAAACCGAACACGTTGAATTGCTAAGTGGCATAAACAATATACATGATAATAAACACAAGGTCATTGAATTTTGGAAGGTCTCGCTTTCCCTCGCACCTGAGAAATGAATTTAATTTCCCTTCCTTTCCCCCACACTCTTGCTCATTCTGGTTCCTTCAGTTAATTTCATTTCATCATGCTTTATCAACAGAAAATATGTAAATAGTATGCCAGAGATTATTGTTGTTGAGTACACTTGACTTGACTTGTGACTGTTTTGACTGGTGAGTGCAGATTAAGTTTAATAATGGTTTTATCAATGTTCTCTCTGTCTCTCTTTTCTCATAGCCCGTGCCTATTGACGACTCTTTCTGCGGGCTGGACATTAACCAGCCCCTGGGGGGCTCAGAGCTGGTGTCCGGCCTGGTGGTGTACACCGAGAGCCGCGAGCGCCTCACTGCTGTAGCAGCCTATGACTACGATGGCTACTGTGTGGCTTTCCTGGGCACCAGAAAGGGCCGGTTGAAGAAGGTGAGTGCCTGCACGGAGAAAGAGGCTGTTGCACTGCATGTGTCCTTTAGTTGTATTGGACCAATCAGAACAAGCCTGGAAGAGGCACTGAAGTCGAATGGGATAGAATGTTGTTGGAATGAGAGCATTGATTGGAGGATTTGTGCAGATTTAAGGGAGCTACTGATTGGGTCTAGAGGGAAGGTCTGCTGCCCTGTTTATTCATGAACACTTTCTGCCTGAAGAGATGCACTATTATATTGCATTTCTGCTGAGTGATTGGTCACAACCCCAATGCAGTTAGTTGCCCAAAGATACTGGGCTTGAGATGCGGGCATTTCAGAAGAAGCAGGCTTCCCCTCCTCTGGTCAGGTGTTGTCGTTGCCTCCATGGTGATGTTGAGTTCTGATGTACCTCAATCAAGTCATTGAAAGAACATGTAAAGATCCAGGTTCACCTATTCTTAATCTGATGCTTCTTAAAAATTGATTAGAAATGAACAAACCAACATGGTGTGCTTAAAAGGGCATGTTGTAGTTACACTTAAGAATGGTGATGTCACCATGAAGTGTGCCCTCCGGGCACAAAGGATGAACAAGGGATGGGACCAAGGGGACCAGACACCGGGGCAGACGCACAGGGCTGGGGACAGAAGGGACACTGGGCTGAACAGAGCATTGCAGGACCCGCAGGGTACATGGAGTGGATAGCACACAAGACCCAAGGAGCAGAACCACTGGACAGGACAGGATGCACAGCATAACCATGGACATTGAATAGGCAGAGAGCAGACCAGGGACTAAGAAAACAGCAGGAGAGAACATTGAACAGAACCACATTGACAAAACAGACCAAACATGACACCAGGCACCAAGAACACATCAGGAACTGGAAGGACGAACATTAAACATCAGTGGGGACTGGGAACAGAAGACAGACAGATACAGACAAAGCACGCCACACCGGAACAGGGCAGACAAGCAGGCAAACACTAGACGGGGTAATAACGGCCGTAAGTCAAGGCAAAATAGGATCAGGACCAGGTATCAGGACAGGGACCCAGTCATGACTGGAGGGAACAGGGAAAGTCTGGGGAGAACTGGGTGGCAAATGTGGGACACGAGTCCTTCTGGGCCTGCTCCCCGGTGAGGTGGGGCCCCTCCAGACCACAGGGCCCAAGGGCCTCAGAGGATCGGCAGAACTGGAGGGCCCCAAGGGGCCTGCAGGGCTAGGGGGGGGGGGGGGTTGAAGAGACAGCCAGGCTAGGGGCCGCTGAAGGGACTGCAGGGCACTGTGGATCCTCCCCTCATGGCCGCAGGACGAGAGGTATCCAGGTCCACAGTGTCAAGCAGATGAGAACCCGGGGGCCCCAGCTGACAATGCTGACCCCACAGAGACTTAGGACTGGGTCGGCGTGGACTTCAGGGTGAGGTGGGGAACCACAGAGCAGGACTTAGGGCAAGGCCCAGAGGGATCATTACAATCCAGTCTGGCAGTGACCAGGGAGTTGGGTAGAGATGAGCAAGGCATAGTTGGGGCACCTGGAGATGAACAGGACGAAGCCGGGACACCTGGAGGCCTGCGGGGCGAAGCCGGGATGTGCAGTATGGGCAGTGGCCCCTTCTGGGCCGGGATCTGGAGACTCAGGACCGGCAGCAGCCCCTTCTTGCCTGGAATCTGGAGATTCTGGACAGGCGGCAGCTTCCCCTGGGCAGGGATCTGGAGACACTGAGTCAGGCGAGGAGGCAGCCAAAGGCACAGCCAGCTTCCTGCATTTCTTCCTCCTACGGCTGGAGATGGCAGGCAGAGTTGCAGCGAGCTGCAGGGAGCCGGTGGGCAGAGCTGCAGCAAGCTGCGAGAAGCTGGCAGGCAAATCCGTAGTGGGCCAGCGGGTGGAGTAGCAGAGTGTGGCTGGACCGCAGCAGCTGCTGCATGTCCCCCATACGACGCCAAATCTCCTCTGTCGGATCCAGGGAACATGAGGAATCCAGTCTGCGGGATGCAGGAAGGCCTGAAACCAGGGACTGAGGTAACAGCCGCTGGGTATCCTTGGGAGTCCGATCATTCTGTCATGACTTGAAGGATGAAGGACTTGAGGGCAGGCATTGTAGCAAAACAAAAGGGGATTTAATGAACTCAAAGGACAGAGAAATAAAAGAGGATTGTGAGGGATCACAAACCGGGAGGAGTGGAACAAGAAAGGGCCCAGGCAACAAGAGAGTTTGACATCAATGCCCAGACTGGGACTGACCAGACAAACAGGTACTTAAATACAAAGACTAACGAGGGGTAACAAGCACCAGGCGTGGCTCATCAGGGCCACTTTAGGGAGGCGTGCAGGACGTGACAGGTGGCCTAGGCGTGCTTGTTGTGGAAAATAACGGCACAAGTTTGCTGGCTCTGGTGGCCATTTCTGTGGTAAAAATGCATGTTTTGTGAGTGTGAGAGAGAGGTGGCACTGCGAGGGGAGGGGGGCTGTGGACTGCTTTGGATGGAAGAGGGATGGATGTGTGACTGAGTCAATGACTGACCCTGAAGAGAGAGCTGGAGAGGGGATAATGGGAGAGAGAATGGAAGCAAACACAGCTCGGTCAATGTTACCCAGCTTACCCAGCGGCCTGTAATTGGATTGGCACCATTCCCAGTGACCCCCCCCCGCCACCCATGCCCCTTCACCCTCCCTTCCACACTCACACGTGCCTCTTTCCAATCCCCTCTTTCTCCTTGAAGAGCAACCCCTGCCGTTTTGGGAACACACTAAGGTCTCCGTTGGGCTCCGTGCTCTTCCAAGCAGGGGAAAGCAGGCCAGGCCACCCCACCAGAATAATAAAAAGCTAACGGCTCACAGGGAGCCATACAGATTGGCTCGTTGACAGAGAAGGGGAGCTGGTGTCATTGCAGGCATTATGTAGGGAAGGTTCCTCCATGTCTCCAGCCCCTGACGTACACAGCAGAACGTGAAATTAGCTCACGCCGATGACATTGACCGCCGCGAATCTGCCACTTCGATGCCGCTCTGCTGATTTGTAAGGTGTGCAAAATGAGATTCAGTGGCTCCAGATCTGACCCCACCAGCCGCCCATTAGGCCTCCTGTTCAGCATGGTTCTATGTTACAATAGAATTACATCAGCTTTATCAAGTTGACAATAAATAACTTGGTTCTAAGTAAGTTTTTAGGTGATTTTGGGAAGTCTGGAAAAAATGAACTGAGTTTCATGCATGAGTCGATGGCCTTGCCTGTAATGCCTTGACTTACAGACTGGATGATGTACTTGATTGACAGCTAAACGGTGCAATTGTGTAAGTACCTGTGGCTCATGCTTTTTGGGTTCCATTGGTGGGTTTCTGTCAAACTGCAGCTCAATATCTCCACAACCTCCATATGCAAATGATCTTCAGTTCCTTTAGATGGGCAGCACTTTGAAAGCCTCATCTTACCTAAGGCTTTTGATCCAAAGCAACTGACTGTGACCCACTATGTGTCCTTCACAACTGTACCTCCTACTTCCCTGATTGGTTGAACCGGGGCCGCTTTGGGCATCTCTGAGGCGTTATTTACCAGACGATGCTTCTCTGGGAAGCTGGCTTAGCGGGAACCTCTCACCCCGGTGGTGCCAACCAGCCATGCTGGCATCTAGCCTGGTCCGTTAGCAGAGTGCGGTGCCAAGGCAAACCCAGCACCGTTAGAGGTCACGTGTAGAAGCCTGGGGGGGGGGGTCTCTGGTCACATCCCTGACCTTTACAATGGCTCTTTTTTTCAGAGTCCTATCAAATGCAGCTGATAACTGTTGTGCTGTTGGCATAAAGGATATGGGCTTACTGTGAGAAAGAGAGTGAGGCAGGAGTGGTGCATTGTGGGTAGTGCTAGGCTTGTAATCAGAACATCGCTGGTTCGGTCCCAGCCTTGCAAGAATTGTCACATCTCTGTTGGTCCCTTGAGTAGGGTTCTTTTTTATCTATTTTCAGATGTTACAGTAACTCACATTTGTCCTCGAACAGAATCACATATTAATTACTCTGAATCGATGGCAATGTGAAAAACAAAACAGGAACTGATTTCATTCTGCTGGTTTTAGGACCATGATGGAGAGGTTGACTGACTGAGGTCCACCTGCAGCCTGAACATTGAGCAAGGCCCTTAACACGCCACAATGCTCCAGGGGCACTGGATAAATGGTCTGACCCTATGCTCAGACCCCAAGCTTCACTCACAAAGAAGAGGGCGATGGGATATGAGAAAAAGAGCATTCCAATGTACCTGTACTTGTGACAAATAAAGCTTCATGTCACTTCAGAAGGCCGTAGCCTAGCCCTGACTCTTTGGAGAGCACCCTGGGTCACTAGACTCCCTGTTTGAAGTGTTGAGCTGGCTCACACGAGCACCTGCGGAGTGGTGTACACATGGCTACGCTTTAATATATGCAGCTTGACGCCCCCTTCTTACTCTCCATAAACGTATATATTCCATTATGAGTGTGGGCAGGGTGCCAAAGAGTCATATTTCATTTAAGATAGGGGCAGAAGCTTTTTTTAGCTCTGTACACGTCTGAGAAACATCACCCAGACAGGGAGCGTCACACCCTGGCAGACATTCCCAACTGTACTTAATGTTCAGGCTGCAGGTGGGCCTTCCTCACGACAGTCAACCTCTCCCTTATGCTCCTAAGACCAAGAGAATGAAATCAGTTCTCTGATTTTTTATCCCTCACATTCCAATCGATTCAGTATAATGACCCACGACACCACCCGGTTCAGACGTGAGTCACTATAACGTCCGGAAATAGAAAAAGGGTTTTCGTTATTTCCTTTGTGACTGGAGCCGTGATATTTTGCTGTGGATGTCGCTCCTAGACATCAGCTTTTTCTTTTTTATCTGCAGTGTCCTTTGTTGTGAGACAAACCCCTTTAAAGCATGAACTTCAGTAGTTGAATATGAGCTGAGTTCAATGCTGGTTTTGCACTTAGTATTACAGCTGACGTAATAAATAAAAGCGTTGAGCTTGGTGGTGTGAATTTTGTGTCCGATGGATGATCATGCCTATAAACTGAGTTAAAGTCATATCCTTGTGTTTGACGGTGTGGATTTTAGGCCCCAGGGACCATCATGCTTGTAAACCGAGTTAAAGTCAGACCTTGTGTTTGATGGATTTCAGTATAAATCTTAGGCCTGTTGAACCATTCAATGAGACGAAAACCTGTCGCGTAGAAGGCTGGACATAGCAGAAATGTCTTCCCCATGCAGAATGAATGATTTCCTGCCCTGAACTCACCTGATTAGCCGCAGTGGATCGCGACTCCCCCCGTCCTCGTCCCCCCTCCCGTGTCAGTGACAGGGCGTATCAGATCCAGCTCCCGACTTTCTGTGCATAGCCGCCGTTTTAACACCAAAGCGGCTCTCCCACTGTGTCCTTATTAGCGCTTTTTATACACTGAGCTGCTCTCTCTCTCTCTTTTTACCTCCCTGGGTCTCTGCAGGGCCCTCTAAGCAGGATGGGTCCTATTCACTGCATGTCCTTCTGTCACTGACTTTCTCCATAAAACTTAAAGCTTCTTCCCTCACAGATGTTCTGATAAGTTACAGCTATTCAGATGAAAAGATGGTTCTGTAAATGGTACAGTTAAAACAAATATTTCTTTGTAGAAATTTCAACTTTTGACTGGGTAGCAATACTTTGGTTAACTCAAAACCAGGTTTTAAAAATAGTTAATTAATCAAGGCCTAAACAATCACATTTTTAAAATTATCAAGATATTATTTAATTTATGGCGATTTTTCTATTGCAACCCCTGAATGGCACAAACTAAGGAGCTTTTATGTAACTTTGATGTTTCATAAAGAGGTTAGTCATGATTCTATGGAGAAAAAACACTGTCATAATCAGAGATAAATAGCCTATGGTGTATCTAAAAGGGGATTAGAGTCGCTGTATGGAATTTTCTATTTTTGAAAATTGAGGAGTTATTTGTTGTAGAATTACGGCTGATAATTGGGCTCTGCTGTCATTTTGGGCTAATGGGTGACTTGCAGGATAATTGTACGTTTTGTGAAGCTAATGGCTTCTGCTGTCAGCTTTGTGCGATTTTTTTTTTTTTCCAGGATGTTGATTGTAGGGTTTGGATGGTCCCTCTATCAGACACGACCTCCCCCCCGCGGTCAGTCTCATAGGTAGCTTCAGGATGAAGGATGTAGGGATTAACTCCCCTGGGTTCTTACCAGTGCCGCTGTTCAAGGTTTAATGCACATACTTGCTGAGTCAAAGGTGGCCAAGAACACTGAAATGGGATGTGCATATCAACGACCAATGACGTTGAACAGGAAGTGCTTGGAGCTGCATTGTCCTTCCTCCCACACTGTCAGTCACCAGGCGGGCCGGCACCCCCCGGAAAGTGAGATCTGTGACTCGGAAAAAGCTCACTTAAACCCACATCCAGTTTTCACTCTCCCTCTGGGCCAAACTCTAATAGCACTAACTCTGAGAAGCCAAGGTTTGGCCTCCTGCCAAACAAAAAACTGGGTTTCCTTCACAAAGCACCTGATTGGGGAAGATAACAGTGATTAGCCGATTCATTACTGGAATGTTGTGCGGGGGGGGAGCTGAACTGGGAATGGTGGTTTCCAAGTCTGCTACCCGTATGTTTGATTCAGAAATGTTCTTAGAATCATCATGCAGCTTAGATATACAGTAAAGTCCACTAAATTTAAGTTGTCGTTTCTGTCGTAAGGGTCTGCTTAGCCATTCCATTATCTGACCACGGTTTTGTTCCAGTCCTCCTTGGCCCGTTGTTCTTTGGTTTAATTCAGATTTAATTAAACTATTTCAGAAATCTTTTAGAAAGATCAATTCTTGGCTTGTGCCAGTTGGCTAGCCAATCGGATACAGAGGAATCTGTTTCTCTGAAAATGCCGGACCCCGATGTTGGCTGATTTTTCTTGTTTTATTTCCTTCTTTCATTTTCTCCAGGAGGACTTAAGTGGTCTGACTCGAATATGTTATCTACTGTCAATTATTAATTTCCTGTTTTAATTCAAGTCTTCACCTTATATCCTATTCTTAATTGAATTTTGGATTATAAGGCTGGTGTTTTAATATTTCGTTCTCAAGCTTTATAGCTGTAAGGAAAACTCAACAAAAGATTTAATAAATTTATCTGATGGTAGATTAGAAGCAAAATGCGAGTCTTTTGATGGCATGTATTTAAATAGAATAACTTGGAACGTTCTAAACTGCTCTAAAAACTCACTGGTACAATTAAACATTCTTCTAAACAGATGGCAGCTATATTTAGGAACAGAGTCAGATTGTTAGGAATTTTATTAATTTAGCCAATGTGTGCTTTTTATGCTGTTTGTTTTTGCGATTAAAAACCAACAGGAATCACAAAAGTGAAAATTAAATTTAATGTGAAATGGCAGACTGAAAAGCGTCTGGATAGAACCTAAATTAAGGGCAGCCTTTCTTTAGAGATGGACTCTGAATTGATTAGAGGCGGGGCCTGTCCCTGATGAAAATGGGTTTTAAATGGAGTAGAAGCAGAGCTTGTTTCCAATTTAGATGGTGTTTCAGAGGACGAGAGGCGGGGCCTGTCTGGGCCGGAGATGTACTTGAATGGATTAGAAGCAGGACCTAACTCCTGAGACAGAGTATGAATATATTGGAGATGGCTCGGAATCGATTGGACGCAGGCCTCATGGGTCTTCAGACCAGAATTATGAGTCAAAGACATTCCAAGCGAGAGGAAAGGTCATCAGGTGCCCTGAATACAACCATATTCAAATAATACCCCCCCCATCCAAAACCATCTATGCGGCCGCCTGACACTGTCTCAGCAGACTGATTTACCAAATTATGGTCAATTAGCTTCGGGGTTGCCAACTTTGGTCAACTGCCTGGCGTGAGATTTTCAATTCGAGACAAGTCTGCACACGCATTTACATGTATGTGACTGTTTTATTATCTTTTAAATATTCTGAACAGTTTGCATGCTACCCCAACACCTGAACTTCCCCACGCTCGTACCTGTTTGCATGCCTGTGTCTGTCCCTCCTCTGGGGCTGTTCTTTGTTCCCCTTCAGCCCTAAGTTCCTTTCAAACCCATTCCTTGTCCCGGCTCCCCCACCCTCCTGACTGGGTTGAACACTGCAAAAAATGAAACTCTAAGCAAGTATAATTTCTTTATATTTAGACAGAATTGTAATTTCTTTAGTAACCTGACAAACAACGCATCTTATAAATAAGATTAACTTGCTTGCATTTAGGCATATTGTCGTATTTTAGGAAATCTTACCGAGTGCAATTTTCTTACTGCACTGGCAGATAATTTTGCTTTTTCTGCCTTCTTGTCTCAAAACAGAAACAGTCTATCTTAAATTTGAAAGGCCTTTTTTTTGCGGTGAGGTGAGTATACAGTCCCAGTCCTCCCTAAAATAAGTGCAGTGCGTAAATAACACCGTTTGTGTCGACACAAAGTGACCCTGTGTCATGCGTTCTGGTGACGTCACCATTGAAATTTTCCTCACCTCTGTCAACAGCAGCTTATGCGGCAAGCGTGACAGTTGCACACGTGTACCTGTTTGCGTCTGACACCTGAGTCATGCTGCTGTTGGAAATAATAATTTTGTTTGTCCCGTCATTATCATTATTTTTGACAAATGGTCACGGCTGTTTGATCACCAAAGGAATATCGTGACTGTTCCAACCCCGAGTCAACCGGAAAGGCTGACACAAAGGTCACCGTTGCAGCACCTACAACTGGCACTCCTATCTTAGAAAGTAATAAAATGAAACAGTTTTTTTTGTCCCTATTAGTCACTGGCATTGGTAAAAAAAAAAATCATACATTGTCTGGAATTTATTATGCGCTAAAATAATCTATTTGTATCCACAAGTTGATGGGGGGAGGGAAATATTAGTCGTACAATGTTCCCTATCACCTAGGCTTCACAAAGCATTATGAATATGTCTTAGCGTTTATAAATGGGACAAACAGCCCCTTACATCAGGTTAAATGCTTTAAACCTTAGAGTATATTAAATGACAAAAGCAACGAAAATCGATAACTCATCTGTGTATTATTTATTGTGCCCAAGACTCCAGTCCATATGTAGTTTCTGTATTTATTTATTTTTTCATTTGGGGAGTTCAGGGCTGTCCTTCCCTCAGACAACACGCCCTCCTGACTGGGGACAAAGATTCGCACTTAGAAGTCGCTTCCCCGTAAAGAAAGTGCGGCATTATGGGTCGCGGTGGTTCGAGGTTCCTGCATGGTGATCCTGACTCGGGTCCATAGCTGCTTACAGTGCAGCTCCTGGTACTGTACATGTTGTGGGAGTCGTGTGGCACGAGTATGGAAGGATGGAACCAGGGCTTTATTGAGGTTTAATAACCATGGGGGGACCACAAAGCATCGCTGTTTCAAAGCTAGCAAAGGGGGCCAACTGGCTGGGAATGTAAGACCCTGGCTCGTCAAACCAGGACACTAGGATCTGGTATGTGGGCCAGACTGTCTGTGAACTGTGGGGCAAACTGAAGAGTGTTCCATATGCTTAGAGATACACGTTAACTGTGGGACACATCACCTATCTGAAGGATGTCCACACCACCGGCCAGACACGCGAGTCTGAAATACCTGCATGATGGTTTCCCCTGCTGCCCGCAGCTTCTGTTAATATGGTTCATAGCAGTTGCTGCATTGTGAACGAGCTTTTAATGATCTCATTTCATTAATAATGTCTTCCCTGCCTACTTGACTTCATCTGGTTGCAGGTACTGTGGTGACCAAAAAAAAAGTTTTTCTTCTTTACCAGGAAGAAAAGTTAACTCTTTTTTTAGAGCCTGCGTGGATGTATGTGGCAGGTTTTCTACCTTCATAAGACGTTCAGGGTGTCGGGTGACACAACGAGTAGGGAGGTAAATGGGGTCCGAATGGATTACCGCACCTCAACAGGTGAGGGATTAAAGGGCTATTACATAAGGCTTAGAGCCACGGTGGATGCGGGCCCCGTGCCTCAGACGACCGCTGAGTGAGAAGTGAGCCTGGGGTTCGCCGAGTGTAAACGTGACAGGCCAAAACTCCGACAGTGTTTTAATACCCTGCCGGCTCTCAGGCTAGCTACAGTTAACTGCCTGCAGAGGGCACTGGTAGTGAGGGGGGTAGTGTGGTACCTCCTCTCTCCTCTGCCCTCCCTCCAAAGAATGATGATGATGTTACAGCAGGACCGCAATAGAGTCATGGATTCTCTGGCAGATTCAATATGTAAAATATGTCAAATAAAGTGGCGGGGGGGGGGGGGGGGCCCGGGGTTTTGTAAGCCCCAAAATTTTGGTTTTGCAATTTCCGTGTGATTCCATGTAAAAGAATAAGTTTCAATGAAAGGGGGCATCATAAAAGCCCGGGAAAG
>JAODKC010000130.1:21101273-21131688 GCA_026777985.1 Mormyrops attenuatus
CGCAGCCCTTCCTATTACCACGGCACCCCGGCCTCCCCACGCCCCGCCCCCCCCAGACCCCACCCCCATCCATCTGACTGCATCATGCACACAGCCAGAAGTGACAGTCAGCGTCTGCGCAAAGCTGCCAGCCGCCAGCCAACGCAGGGAAACGCGATTGCACAGAAGGGCACGTTGCCATTCCTCTCCGCGGTCAAGCTGGGCCTCCATATTGTACTTTATTAGCGAGTCGTGAGGATGGAGATGGCGCCCACTGGATTTATTATCCCTGGGAACAGCGGGGATAATCAGCTGCTGACAGTTTTTTTTCAATGGGATGTGCTTCGCTCTGCCACGTAGACGGTGTGTTTACAGGTACCCGCGATGATGCAAGCCTTTTATAGCTCAGCCCATCTGCTGCTCACTGACCTCTGATTGAGTCACTCGCTTTTGACAGCATCAGAAATGTCCACCGTTTCGAATTTTCTTTCTCTCGTTGTCTTTCCCCACCTGAATACGGCCGCCTCTGTTGACCCCCCCTCCCACCCCTACATACACACACCCACAATACCACCATCAATCCAAAACTTGCCTGCCTAATGCTGCCTTGATAAATGATGGTGAAGCAGAGCCACAGACGTAGAATGTGCGGAGTGGGGGGGGGTGCAGGAGGGGGGGCACAGAGATACAAATCATCCCCCTGATGCTAATGTGTGGTCAGTGTGTGGGGAGCCCCCGGAGGAAAATATGAGAGAGACGGTTGGCCCAGAGTACCCACAGACACGTTTACTGTGCTACTGCATGCATGCGTCGATACATTTTCTATTATTCAGCAAAGAGAAGCGTGTGCCGCTGGCGTGTGGCAGTGACGGGAAGAGAAACAAGCACGCCGAGGCGAGCCAGAGTGCCAGTCAGAGAACAGCGTAACCGAGTGTCCTTGAGTGACCCAATCAGAGTCCTGACTCAAATCCTACCGAGAATCTGAAGCGAGAAGAGAGGAGAAAGAATGATTGCAAAGTCCTCTTTTTTTTACAACATCCCTAGTGTTATCCTTAGCATTGCCCTAGGAGTTTAGTGAAAAAAGGGGAATGTTAAAAAAAAATAACTAAAAGTAGGAAAATGAATTTTAAAGCAGTGCAGATCATTATACCATGAATTTTTTTTATATATATAACTGACTGTCTGTAGGAGTTATTGGACCTCTGGGTCATCTGGTGCATCGATATTGTCGTTCATATAAATATTCATCATCTAATAATATTCCCAACAAATGCAGCAGATAATGGCGTATGGATGTATTATAGGGGAGAACGTCTTTCGGTTGTTTTATTGTGCTTTATTAGTGTGGGGAAAACACATAATTTGGTGAAAATGTGAAGTGTTTGATTGGCATTAATCACAGTATTGTGAAAAAATTTGTGAATAAAACTGGAAATGAAAAGATTACCCCACAGTGTCTTTGGAAAAACTTATATTAGCACGTGCAAATTTCCACGTCGACAGGACCTTAAGTCAGCCATTAGGGGCCTTAATGCAGGACATCATTTGTTATCAACAACTCCTGAACGCAGTTAGTCCACATTCACCTCAATATACCATATGTGTAGGCTTTTGACAAAGTTATCTTTGCATTTTGGTCTACTGCTAAACAGTATTTAAAATTAATCTTTAAAGTTAATGAGGGCTGATGAGCCTTTAATTAAAAGTGTATTTTTAAATGCCCCCCTTTTGTCTTATTTTAATGAAATTGATGAAACTCTGTTGGTACCATTTGTTGGTCGGTTTCATGGGCTCCGTCTTGTACAGGTGACTCCTGTGGCAGGGCCCCCTGAGGGGGGGACACTAGTGACAATCCGGGGCATGAACCTCGGACTGTCCTTCGCGGAGCTGGTGGGGAACGTGGAGGTGGCAGGGGTCCCCTGCTCCCCCCTGGAGGACGGCTACGTCATCGCAGAGCAGTAAGTCCAGTGCTAGCAGGGTAGGCACTAACCAACACCAAAGCTCAGCTTTCTGCTAATACGTTTTATACATCAACAATCAAACCAGTATCACAGCAAAATTTTGTACACAAATTGCTTAATTGCTGTGTAGTATCTGTGGCGTGATTTGTGTTATCGTTGTGATGGCCGCCCTGGTTACAGAGTGAAAAACGTGTCTAAGTATATAATATATAATAAATTAGTGACTATATAATAAATGAACGAGAGGCTTTGAAGTATAGCAATAGCTAACTAACACTGCGTAATGTGCCTCTTATGTTTGGCTTGGTGGGTTAAGCCTCTGTGTCTGAGATCGGAAGGTTGCTGGTTTGAGTCTGGCTTTGGCAAGACAATCACAAGACCCATAACCCCCAGCTCCATGGGCACTGTTAGTGGCTGCCCTTTGCTATGAAACCACCCAAGCTTGCTCTTCTCTGTGTATGTTTAATGGCAAGCAGGATGGGGCAGGTGAAAAGAGAATTTCCCCACAGGGATCAATAAAGTATTGTTATGCTCTATTCTGTATAAATGGCACGGTGATTAAGTGACTCTCCTAAAAGGTTGTGGAGTTTCGCTCTAGGCTTGGCTATCCACCTTCATGACGTAATCCTTGATTGTCATGTGTGCTGGGGGACTGTATGATGATACATTGGTGGATTTCTACGTTCTTGGTGATTACTGATCTAGTCAGGATCCTGGAATGCAGGCAACTTTGGGCATACATGATTAAAGCTTTAAACTTTAGCCTCCCCACAAAGTAAGACTTTATTGTTTCATATTCACGAGTTGATAGGGTTAGAAAGAAATTCCACCATGTCACAAAGTTATAAATCAGTCCTCCATCAGAAACCAATTTAATCTGTTCTATTCATGCATCATTCACTTTGGTCCAGTGGGAGTAGCATCTGGCTTAAGTAGCAGTGATTGAGAGACTCTGTAACTCTCCAGTGTCTGGCCTTTAAGGTGGCACAGGGGCTTTCCAGGACCAGGGCAGGAGCCTCCTGACACACTGGAAAGGACCTTAAATCGGCATCGTGTAACTTGTGTGTGTTCTGACAGGATCGTATGCAAGATGGAGGCCACGCCGCCAACAACCATGCCAGGCCCAGTGCAGCTCTGCGTAGGAGAGTGCAGACCTGAACTCCGAGCCCGCTCCTCTCAGCTCTATGCTTTCGTGGTATGACCCGTTCTCTTTCTTCCATTATCCAGAGGTGGAAAGTTCAGGTCCAGAAAGTAAAAATCCAGAAAGATTTTGTTTCAACCAATCAATTGAGTACTCTGTGACTGTAACTCTATACTCAACTGGCTGGTTGAAACAAAATCTTTGTCTGGATTTCTGAAGCTGAACTTTCCACCTCTGCCATTACCTAAGTCCAGAGGTGGACATTTCAGGTCCAGAAAGTATAAATCCAAACCAGGATTTTGTTTCAACAAAATCTCCCTAAGTCTACCTTTCTGCACCTATAGGACTAGATCCATGTGACTTAAAAGCACCAATCATCCCAGAGTGTCTGTCAGCTCCTGGCTCTTTATAAACAGCTCAGCTGCAGAACCAAGTCTATTGTGGATTTCTTCCCTGTGTTCTTTAGGGTCAAATCATGCTCTATGCTTTAGGATTTGGCTCTGACAGACCCTTTGTCTAGGACTAATGTTTAACTTTAAGACCAAGTTTTTATGCCAAAATGTCATTGTGACTCTCTATGTACAGGTCTCTTGGACAAACATTCCTGGGTCCACCCTCTGAAAGTAACTTTGCAGGGTCACTGTTCTGCTTTCCCCTTGGGAAAATTGAACATCACAGACACTTTTCTTTATATGGAAATTTCCTGTAGGCTCCAGTGTGACATCGTGCCTAGCTGGGATCAAGGTTTTGCGGTGTATTAGGTCAAGATTGTCATGGTCTGTCATATGTGGTATCACCTCTCAGAAGCCCCTGCTCCCTAGCACAGATGAGACATCACTGTTACTGGGGGTTGACTTCTACTGTGCAAAAAAATAGGGGGTGTTGCTTGAGGCAGCCAAACAGACCCAGGGCCTACTGTGTGTGAGTCTGTTTGTGGAACATTCTAGAACTTGCCAGCCTTTGTCCTTTGATGTGACATGGACCACAGCTTTCCAATTCCCATGGTTTTCCGGCAGCCACTTGCAAGCTTCTCCATGTCCTAGTTGCACATGGTGAAGGAGGTGGCCCGGTTTATCCATAGGCTCCCACACACGAGTGGGCGGGGGGCTTGTGGCCCTTTCACCAGGAGATGAAGGCCTTCTGCCCAGCAGAGAATCTGGCCGTGCCTTTGAAGCCCGAGAATCTCTCCATGGATAACGTGAAGCGTTCATTTGCATTGCAGAACTCATGGAGGTTGCTGCAGTAGCTGAATGTAGGCCATGTCCCAGTGTTAACATCATATAACGTGTCCAAGGTGCTAGCTGGCTTTGTTAAATGAAACCTTATTCCCAGACCTTGAATATGACAAGCATTATTTTTTAATTAAATACTGAAGTTGGAACTGTGTTCTGTATTTTTATTTTTTCCTCTCTGTTCATTCTGTTCTGTTCTCAATGTTCTTATTGCCATCTGTTTATATTTTTATCCATCTGTGTATTTTTGTGTCTGAAATATCAGATGGGCTTCTCTTGAACATCGTTAAGTAGCAGTTGATTTCGAGCATACCAAAATTAGAAAAAAAGTTTAATCCACATCCTTCACCTGAGAAGAAGTGGAAGCCTTTAGAGTGGCAGCCCTCAGCAGTTCTGATGGGTGACTGATGGTAACATGTGTTTGTCTCTTAGACACCACATGTGCTGGGCCTGTCGCCCAGCCGCGGGCCTGAGTCCGGGGCCACAAAGGTTACCATCACAGGGGAGAATCTGAGTGCGGGCAGTAACGTCGAAGTGTTGTTCGGGAACCAGACCTGCGAGTTTTACAGGTGAGGAATATTATCTTCTCTTCTTCTCACTCAACGGCTCAGTTCTGAAGCCAAGCCAATAACCAGTCAGGAGGGTTAGGGGTGGAAGATCACCGCGAATGTGAAATCTAGGAAATATTCAGCACCCCTAACCTCAATCATAACAGTCTGCTAGACTGACCGATAAGATAAAAAGTCTATTTATTACCAATTTCTAAACAAATAGTATTGTACTATATACTTTACATGTCAGATTACTTTGTTGTTTCCTGTGAAGACCTTTTCTTTATGTAATACACAAAGCATCTAAATAATGCCCCTGTATGTACATAATTACTTCTGTATGCACTGGGAGCACTACATTTTGGACGCACTGAACGGCACTGAAAAGTTTAAAAGTTACTGCGAGAAACACAAGATTCTATCGTCACAAAGACAGCTAGCCTTAGTGCGGTTGGTTGCCAAGTCAAAGATACATGGCGTAGGCAAGCCAAGACTTAAAATTCATGATATAATATTCACTTAGATTATCAAAATGATGTATTACAAATTTTTTTACATTATATTTTATGTGATCCAAATCATTTGTTTTTTTTTGGGGTTTTTTTGGCTTACGCGTTGTGTTCGAGTTGCTATGGTCTTTTGGCAAGCTCCACAAATATTTTTATTTAATCGGTCACAACCAATTCACGAATAACTGAAACCACGGATGTCAAATTTGCGAATGTGAAGGGGTTACTGTGTTTAGACTGTTAGTATTCTACTGCCTCTGGGTTACTGTACCTCTGCTGTCATATCAGGGACTTGGAGCACAAAAAAGTGACTGTGCCAATATCGTGCTAAGCGGGGGGGTCCGTCATGCTGTTCGCCATCACTTCTGCGCCGTGTTCCTCCACATATAGTTTTTCCACATTCCTGTGCTTCTGAAGTGCTGCCACCTTCCCTTTTGAACGTTCAACAACAGTGATAACTCGCTCACTAATAATTTAGGACAACCTATCAGTTTGAACTTCATTCAAAAGCAGTAAAGAGTAACGCTAAATGAGCCTCATCATCGCCTTTATTCAGCCTCATTACGATTCACTGCACACAGTACAGCGACTTCAAACAGAGGTTGCAGGGAATTGGCTATTTACATAGCTTAATGCTAATGGAATGGCTGATATGCTAACTGGCAGAACAGGCCATAAATGAGTTAGCGTATGCTAGAGTTAGCGTATGTTAGAGGTGGAGTTTCCCTTGCAGGCTCACCCTGCAAGATTAGTTCTTAGATCTCCCCCTCCTCAACAACCCTCGCCCCCTCCATCCCTGCCAGGCGGACTGCAGCAGAGATAGTGTGCTATTCGGCCCCTTCGCTGACTGGTGTGGGCCCAGTGCCAATCCGAGTCGCCGTGGACCGTGCATGGGCCATGGGGAGCCTGACGTTCGAGTACATTGAAGACCCCACAGTGCAGCGGGTCGAGCCCGAATGGAGCATTGCCAGGTAGGACCATTTACCACACCCATTTTGCAGAAAAACAAGCAGCTGTGGTTGTCAATCTGCTACATTCTTTGAAGGTTCAAAAGTATTCTCTCTTAAGGTTGATGGCCCTCTTTTATTGTCTGAATGAGGTGCAAGTGTGTCGGTCTGTCTCCTTCAGTCTCTGAAGGTTAAAAGTCCTCACCACCTCACTCACTGAAGGTTACATGTCACTCTCCACCTCCATCACTGCAGGTTAAAAATCCTCTTGCCTGCTCTTACTCTGAAGGTAAAAGTCCTGTCTCCATCTCTCATGGAAGTTTAAACATCCCACTCTGTCCCTGTAGATCAAAAGTTCTCTCTTACTCTATTTCTCTGAAGGTTAAAAGTTTTCTCCTGCTACCACTGTGGAAGTGAAAAGTTCTCTTCCTCTCTCTAAAACATTGATTAAAATCCATGAAAGAAATGATTGTTCAAATGGTTTAGAACCGCCTTAGAATCCACACTTGAAAACAAGATTTTGCATTCCTTTCAAACTGTTGTAACTAGTATTCTGTATTAGTTTAGTTTTTCCCTCTCAATCCTTGTACTGAAGAAGCATTTTTCATCCTGGTCGTCTGAGACAGCCTATAACTTAAAAATTGCTGTACGAGGACAGATTAGAAGCCCTACATCTCTTTAGCCTCGAGCTGAAGTGTTGTGATCGAGGTACCAGACATTTGGGCATGTTTGGCCCCATGATGGATCGTCTTGGCAAGTTAGCACTTAGCTAAGTTAACAACTTGTTTGAGATGCAAACTTGTAACAATCTGTGCTGGTCTCTGTCTCTCCTTCAGTGGACACACCCCCCTAACTATCACGGGAACCAACCTGGACGTGGTGCAGGAGCCGCGGATGAGGGTCAAGTACGCAGGCCGCGAGTCCGTCAACGTGAGTGTCACAGTCCCTACTGGAATCCACAGTGCTTGTTCACATTCAAATGCTTATTCTGGGCTACTTTTAAGGAGTGGAGTTTTCTGGAGGGAAGTTTTCTTTTTTATGCTAAGTTGTGGTCTCATTGGACCATCTATGCGGATGCTGTTCGTTTGGCCCCAAAAGCTACATTGGGCACATGGTTCATCACTTTAGTCTTAAATGTGCCGTTAGTTTGGTTAAAATGAAGGCTGGGACTTGCCTGCTTCTGCACCGGCACTCTCCTCGTGCCGCAAGGCGATCTGTGGAGAGGCCAATGGCACACATGTCAGTTTCTAATTTGCCTTTCCTTTGTCTACCCCAGCCACCACTCTCGCCCTCCTCCCCCCAACTGTACTCACGGAAAGCCGTTCAGGATCTGAGGCTCCTCCCTTTGTCCAGTTCCTGCAGCTTATCACCATGCCACAGTGAAACAATAATCGTAATCCCGGTTTCACTGGGATGAAAGCCGCTTTTGTTGTTTTTTTGCCTTTGCTCACCCGTCGGTTCTGTCATGCTGCATACCAGAGACACTTCAATGTAAGCCTGCAGGTTCAGGTTTCCACGGTGGGGGTCCTGTCGTGTTTCACCAGCTGAGCTCCCTGAGTGGCCATAGCTCTTTCGTAGTGAAGCATCTCCTCAGAGGCCTTCACATGTTTCGAGAAACAGCTACCAGCAAACAATCCTTTGTGTGCAGAACAAATTCCTTCCTGCTGTTTCTTAGGTTCGATACCTTTCATACTTTCACTTTAATACATTCATTTTTAGGGCACTTGGCAGCATGGCAGTTGAGGTCTTGGATGAAGCACACACTCAGCACTTAAAAAAGAAAGCACCCCGTCATTGACATTTGACTTTTGACCCTAGACAATCTTGAGTAATTCTCTGATAGGATCTTAGGGTTATGCTTCTGGTTGTTTCTGTTTGTTTTTTTTTGTTGTTGAAGTTCACGGGCATAAATATAGTTTACGACCCATTATCTGGTAACTCTTTCCTTGAGGGTACATGAATAATGAAGTAGTACACCTTTACTTAATGTATTAATTAACCAGAAACTGTTACATTCTGATCCTATGTTCATTCATCATTATTCAATAGTAACTTCATGCATTTCATGTTGTTGCTATAATTGTTCATGATTTGTACTTGAGTAACAATTGAGTTACTAAGTTACTTGTTCCCCCTCAAATGAAGTGTTACCCATTATCTTAATTTTCCTGCATGAGGTAAAGCATCACAGATGAGTCACCCCATCACAGCTGTTAGGTCATGTACATAGCCTTAGTCCTGCCCTTGCTGGGCTGATGAACAGCACCTCATCTCCGTAACGATATCACACAGCATGTTCGGTGTCCTGCAATGAAAAGTCTCATCTTTAATTCATCAAGCCCCAGCCTAATGATGTGGGACATGGCATGACTGGAATGGGTCATAACATCCTATTGCCTTGCCTTGATCTTGTAATACATTGCTTCGGGTCTGGTGGTGAGGAATGGCTGGTGACCACAGAAGGAGTAACATGTTAAGAAAGGCCACCTTATTCCTTTAGTGTTATGTGTATGTGTCTTGGGGGTCCACTGCAGATCCTTTGAAAATGCTTTGGTGAAATAATCAGCTATGAGCTTGTATCATTTGTTTGATTAGCAGATGGATTTGTCCAGAGTTACTTTCCACTCAATGGTGTGGATTTTTCGCTTGAGCGATTGAGGGCCTTGCTGAAGGAGGAGCTCCTGGGATTCCAACAACCTTCAAGCCAAAGTCTTTAACCAGTAGCTTATCCGCTATATGAATCACCTTGGATAGTGCTCTGCTAATAATGTATCTAATGAAGTTTGAACCACATCCAGTCAATAGTTCAATAGTTGTTCCTGACAGTAGCAGAAGTTAAATATTCAACATGGCCACTCCTTACATTAGTTGTACCTACTATTGCCATAAAGACCCTGAGAAAGTTGGGAAAACGGACCCCTGCATCACTCTCCCAGTGGTGCAGAAAGAATATGAGTTAATAAGCTCATATCTGCAATGGAAAAGTGGGAGGGGGCTGTTCTGAATAGTCTGGGGGGGGGGTGTCTATATTGGTGTGGTGGCTTTATTGTCTGTTTGTAAGTGTTTGTGAAAATCCCACATTCAAAATCACTGTCATCTCCCCACTCCAGTGCTACATTGGACAGAACTATGAAGCAGGAACTGCAGCCAAATGCCAACCTGCCTTTGACTGTTGTTGCCGCTGTGCATCGAGTCCCCCGTACTGACCTGCTCCCTGACAGCACAAATGTGACTTTTTGCCTTCATACACACACCATGTGTGGCAGAGGTGACAGAGATGTACTGATCCGAGATAGTATCAACCCGTTCCCCTCAGCATGAGGCGATGAAGAAAACTCTCGACTCTAATTTGGCTCGTCCCCATGGAGGCGGAGAGGCAGTGCTGAGCTAGAACGCGCCACAGCTGCACGCCTAATCTCCTCATTGTCCGTGTCGGTCCCTCAGGATCGCCAGTGGGGGACAAAGCGTCGCCTATTCACAATTATTGTCATTCAGAAACCAGGTCAACTCTCACAGCTCGGCTGCGTTGGGGCCTGGCAGTCCTGCTTCTATTCTATAGTTGTTTGTGTTTTTTTATGCCTCAACTTTAATTTCTTTGTGCGCGCATGAGACAGGGATAGAAAATTGAACCGAACCCGTCCCTGGTTTGTGTGGATATTCGGCTGACATTTTGGGCCAGAAGACCGGGGCTGTTAGCTTTAAGAAGGTCAGAGGAGCATTTTACATGTCTGCATGTTGACTTTGATGTTGGAAGTCCAGGAATTCTTTTTGAACAGCAGGACTTCAGGAGGAATTAAGGGCATCTATCGCTGTAGGACACTCATCTCTCACTGACGTTCTCTCACGTTCTTTCTATCATTTTCTCATTCTGTCTCCCTCATGCTTATTCTCATGTCTCCCTTATTCTCCCTCAGGTATGCAAGGTGCTCAACACCACAACTATAAGCTGCTTTGCCCCCTCCCTGACGGGCGAGTCTCCTGCAGGGCCAGACGCAGTCAAGCCAGTGGATGAATTTGGCTTCATCTTCAACAATGTGCAGGCGCTGCTCGTCTACAACAGCACCAGCTTTGTCTACTACCCCAACCCCTACTTCGAGCCCCTCAGCGCCTCCGGAGTGCTGGAGCAGAAGCCAGGCTCCCCGATTATCCTCAAGGTGGTTGGAGGCGTGTTGATGAATTGTTGTTAGAGTTTCTGCTTTACAGAACCCCCAGTAGTAGAAACCAGCACAACCAGATATATCCACATAAATCCAACAAACCTCAGCTTTTCCAGCCAGATCTTCTACTCATGTTCTACAGGATTCTAAAAATGTTAAAGATGCCATGAAAACTGGAACTATAAAAACCATGTCAAACGGTGGGGGTGGGTGGACAGAATGGGGATTTTACAAAATGCTGGGGCGAAATTAAAACACAAGACATCACAAGGAAAACACAATGAAACATGAGTGTCAGATTTTTGGAAGAGCTACAGTTAGCATCAGAAAACATGGTCTGGGTATGTAGGAATGCTGAGGTAGCAAAAGAAGTCCATTGAGTATTATTTGTAATTAGGTGCAGGTGTTTTGGTCTCACACTGGGACGTCCTCCATTCATCATTCAAAGGCAGTGGTTGTAATTGTAGTAATATTGATTAGATTGATGTGTTAGTGTATCTATCATGGTGTGGGTTGGATGGAGGCATGATTTTACCCCCTTCACTCAACCCACAGGGTAGAAACCTGGTGCCCCCAGCCTCTGGGGGGGCTCGCCTGAACTACACGGTGCTGATCGGAGAGACGCCCTGTTCCATCACGGTGTCAGAGACACAGCTGCTGTGTGAGCCACCAAACCTGACGGGTCAGCACAAAGTCCTGGTGAGTGGCCACCTCTGCCCCCCCCCCAACCCCCACGAGCTGTCACATCTACACATCCATCACTATTATGTGTGTGGCGAAGGAATATCAAGGGCTTCTATCAGTATGTTTCTCCATGTGACTTTGACTGAGGCTATGTGCAACCCTGAATCTAAGTCTGTGTATCTTTGAATCCGTTACAGAACAAGAAAAAAGCAGGTTTTCAGCAATATGTGTCAGTGTGTGTGTGTGTGTATGAAGAACAGGCAACAGCACACTAAAGGAAAATATATCCTAAACTTCCAGGCACTTTGTCTTATAATCCCACAGAAGGGATTTTGTATTACGTTATGTGTTTGTTATGCCAACAGCTTGTGTGTATGTGTCGGGTGCCCAGGTGCAGGTGGGCGGCCTCCACGTGTCCCCGGGCGCTGTGCACATCCTGTCGGAGAGCACGCTCACCATGCCAGCCATCGTCAGCATGGCAGTCGGCGGCGGCCTGCTTCTTGTCATCGTTGTGCTCGTCCTGGTGGCCTATAGGCGCAAGTCCCACGAGAATGACCTCACCCTCAAGCGGCTACAGATGCAGATGGACAACCTGGAGTCCCGGGTGGCCCTCGAGTGCAAGGAAGGTGAGGCTAGGTCACTCGGGTATGGAAAGTAAGAATAACCAAGGAAAAATTTGCCGGAAGCCATGTGGCTTTGCTGATTATTACAGCTCTATGAATTTTTTGGGTCTATATATGATGCAATTTTAGAGCAATTCTTACAGTGACCGATTGGTGTTTGTCGTGCTTGGTAATACAACGAATATTAGAAATTGTTGAAAGGTGTCATGAATTCGCTGAAGCAAAACGTCATCCTGATTGTGGTTCTACGTTGAGTGATTGTTAACGAACGCAGCCTCCGAGTGTTGCCTTTGCTCTCTGTGTTTACCTCCGAAGGTTCCGGAGGATAATTGCAAGTCTTTTAAATATAATTGTTTATTTAGATGAAAGTAAGCTCTCATTCATTATGATTTCCAGGGTTTCCATTTTCTGGTTGATTGTCCATCATTTCCCTGGAGCTTTCATAGGGATGAAATCCTTGCCATTAGTCACATTAACGAAACACTGTAGTCTGACAAGTGCTCAAATTAAGGAAGGCGGTTATCTGATTCTATACTACAAGCTCAGTGGATTTCAGCATCAATTCCAGTGCCAGGTTCCTTTCCTTGGTTCTGCCCAAAGACTTTATTTTGTTCTTTAGTTTGACTGTGTATATGTGACTTGTGGTGGACCCTGTAGTGGATAATTCATTCTGGAAAACAAACAGATCTTACGTATGTTCTGCAATAGTATGCAAACACTTAGCATTGATGTTAAGCCACTTGTGACACTGAAATGTGTTTACTGTGAGTTTAACCTAGTGACAGCCTGACATTTTCGATGAAATGTAGACAAAGGTATGAACTGAACAGAGACACCAAGATCAACAGTATGACCAATGTTTTACACTTTAAACCTAGCATTTATTCCTGCGTAATTTTTCTGGTTCGTACTTTTGATTGACGTATGCTTGATTTCACAATGGACCAAATACCAAAGTGATCCTATTCAGCCAGTCACTCATTGCTGTTTTGGCAGACAGGCTCTGTGAAGCAGACAGGCTCTGTGAAGCACTCAGGCGTGAAACGCTAAACGGATACATTGAAACTCTAATGATTATTTTCAAAAACACTTTGCACCCTTTCAGAAACACACCTCAAAATCAGAATGCCACTGATAGAGTGAATTCACCTCCTTCATTTTCTTTTAACCTTTCTCCCGGGAGTATGGTTTTGAAAAGCAGTATTTAGCCTTCTGCTGTTGCCACTGGTTTGATTGTGATTGTGAGATGTATAATAGCTTAAATATCAAGTCAGTCTCCTGATGAGAGTTTGTGTCAAAAAGATTTATTTTTTTAGTCAACATTATGGACGCTTGCTGCCCCTGTGCTGCTACAGTAGGCTGGCGTGTAACGTTTAAAAATGCAACGCGTTTAATTTGACAGAAACGACCGTGTCTTCCCTTTGACAGGGGAAACGTGTGCCCTGGGAAATGTTTTGATTAGTCCTGGCAGCAAACCATTCAGCTACTGTCCATTTTGTTGAAAGACAGCTCTAAAATCTGGGACAGAAGAACCTACGCGTACAGCAGATGAAGGGAAAAAACAGCTCAATTAAATAAAGTATTATGTTTGATGTGTTGAGCAACTCTGAAGAGAAAGCTTAAGGGGGAGAAATGCGGTGAAAAAAAATCAATATCTAAATGGAAGCCAAACACATTAACCCCTCCATTTGTTGCCCAGTTGGCCCTTATATGCCTTGACCTGTGATTAGCTAGCTGTGCAAAGTTCACAATTTATCTTAAGACACGAGTCAAACCCATTCATTTGAATTCATGTCCAGTTTTGCTACAGCTGCCAGGTGGAGAGGCCCAGGGTCACCGAGACATCCCACAGCCTTAACTAGTCACACACACGCATCTCATCCTCAACACCCACACTGAATCATGCAAAGTCAAACATGAATGAATGTCAACAGAGCACGGTCTTCAGAGGGCAAATAGTTGAGATTAGAGACAGGCCATCTGATACTATCTGCCCACTGTTGCCACTTTCATTTCATTCATGACTCTTTGACTTTGCTGCCAAAAGTGGGCTTGGCTCTCTGTTTCCATGGCAACAGACCACCATCAAAGACAAAGCCATCTCCTGTAATGTGGCTGAAGCAGTGAGCCGCCACATGGTGCCTTGGGCACAGTGCAGGACCAAAACCAGCCACACTTACTGAGGCTGGACTGAAAAGGAGCTATAGGCTCCCAGTTGAATCTGAGTCCCGGGCAGGCTTGTTTGGCTGCGTGTGAGAGAACTGAGAACAAAATTCTGAATTCACATAAAAATCAGTTTAGCAAAAAAAATTTTTATGCAGTGGTTTGTGTCCTTTTCAGTCACATTTAAGTTACAAAAATCTGGCAAAAATCCATGACCAGTGTATTTTCCCAACCATCTCCAGAACAAAGGGTTTATTCATTTAGAATCTGCCTAAGCTGGACACTCAGCAGCTATTCCATCTCCTCATCTCCTACCTACAGCTTTTGCTGAGCTGCAGACAGACATTAATGAGCTGACCAGCGACTTGGACCGCGCCGGTATTCCCTACTTGGACTACCGCACGTACGCCATGCGGGTCCTCTTCCCGGGTATCGAGGATCACCCGGTGTTGAGGGAGCTGGAGGTGAGGGGAGGGCCTTCGTGTGGGCGTATCTCCTTTTCCTCAACTACAACCCTTCTCTGCCTTGAATTTCTATCGTGCAAACAATGTGGTAGCAATTGCATTTGATGTTCACCTAGCTGAGAATTTGAGGTGGTAAGCCAGTGTGTTCCATGGCCCTACAGGTCTCTGGAAATGGCCAGCTGAGTGTAGAGAAGGCCCTGAAGCTCTTTGGCCAGCTTGTCAACAACAAGGTGTTCCTGCTGACGTTCATCCGCACCCTGGAAGGCCAGCGCTCCTTTTCCATGCGTGACCGCGGCAACGTGGCCTCGCTCGTCATGACGGCCCTGCAGGGCAGGCTGGAGTACGCCACCGACGTGCTCAAGCAGCTGCTCTCCGATCTCATCGAGAAGAACCTGGAGAGCAAGAACCACCCTAAGCTTCTGCTGCGGAGGTACGAGTCTCTCTGCTTCACGTGGACTTGAGTCTCAATCCTACTCAAACACTAACAGACTCAGGGGTCCTAGCACTTGACAGGAGCCCTTGATTACATAAAATTATGTGAAAAATTGTAGAAGAGTGCAAGGTAATATTGGCAACATTTTACTTAAGGTGACAGAAATATTTAGTAATAACTCAGTTACTACTGAAGTACAAATCACAAGTCACAAACAAATCATGAACAAAAATGTCAATACTTAAGATGAAAGATGTTATGATTCATTAATGATGAACAAAACATGAGAGCAGTATTAAACTTGTTATTAATTTCTTGTCCCTTCAGTAGTTCACTAAGATTTACAGAATTAACAGATTTAGTAACAAATATAGTAACTGTTGGCGATAAATGATACGACATTTATCATTGACGATGAACAAATACGGGATCAGTTTGTAACTCACACTTAATATGTGGTTTATTAATTTGTAAGTAATAGCATTATACTATATTATTTGCATCACCATATGTAAAATGTTACTGTAATATTTTATCAGGTATGCCCCTGCCTATGTGTAAATCATGTAGTTGTAAATCTAATGTCACCTATTCACAAGTCTGTTCCATCTGGGGACATGGCCTCTCTTAACTAAGCACGATTTTAATAAAGTGTTTGACCCAGGGAGGACAGAACGGAGTGAACAGAACATGTGTTTCAGGGGGTTTATTACAGTGAATTGAAAGGTCGCAGAGATACAGGAGAAGAGATTAGGATTAATGGGTCTGTGCATAATTAACAGACGCAGGGAATGGCTTTACAGTGACTAGATCCAGAACTGAAGCACTGTAACTTCCTTCGGAAAACCAAGAATGAGACAAAATGCATCCTCCGGGTTTGTTTGAGTGAATATCAAAAATAGATCAAACCAAGCCTCCCCACATCCAAAGGACCAGTGCAAAATAAAGGAGCAGATTTCCACACGATTATTTTTCAGAATACAGTATGTAAGTGAATTTATTTGCACCATACACTCACTGTTGTAATCATTTGTAATGTACCATATAACATGGTTTTATTTTATTATTCTTTATTTATTATTCTGGCACATTGTCTCAGACATACACATCGGTTATGCCCTGCTGTTACTTGTAGGATGGATTTCATTCTTTTCCACGGTTCCACACAGTCAGTGCTCAGCCGTGTACATGGCTGCCGTGCGTGGCCTGCCATAGAGAGAGTGTGATGGGTAGATCGGCCCAGGAAGGAGCTAGCAAGGGTCAAATGTTCTCCCCCTTGTGGATCTGTGCAAAAAAAACACAGATCGCCTGTGTAGGTTCTTTTCAGCGAGAATCTTAAAGGCGCTGAAGCAGCACTGTATCGAGTTAGTGGCCAGAAAGAAACAAGCGGTAATAATTTCCGCTCTCGCCTTTCGTGACCCAGCTCTTGTCAGCACGCTGAAGCCAACGCATCTCCACTGCAGGGACTCCTTGCTAATTAGGGGCGAACACAGGATGCGTTAGTTTACAGCCTTTCCAAGGAATGCTGGAAAAGGACGGGGTGGCAGAGCTGGCGGTTTACATCTGCGTGGGTCAGTTTGTGGGAACATGCATGGCTCTAGCAAAGACGCATGCTCAGAACCGGCCAGGACACAGACAAGCTGCTGCAGGAGCTGTTATGACTCCGAAATGTAAATTATTAACCACAGCGCAGGCGTAGCTTAAGGTTGCATTAGCTGACGCTAGCTGGGAAGTCATAAAAAGCACTCTGCTCATTCATTTTTGCTTTCCGCACATCCATTTTTTATTAGCATCTGCTAATTAACTAAATATATCACAGTGTTTTTCTGCTTAGCTGCAAAAGCCACAGACTTAACTCTCCTGCTCCTCTGCTCTGAATTAGAGAAGCTAAATGTTGCTACTTTATGTCGGAAGTGCATTCAGAGCTAGATGTATATTCGGTAGCTGGATGGAGCCCTGGGCGGCCGTAGTATTAGAGGGAGAGGGCCTTCATCCCCCGAAAGAAATCTCAGCCGACAAGGAGATGGGGTTGCCGTGGGATACCGTAGACGGCTGACGCAAGATCGCAATGGTCTGTTAGGCATTTTTCCTCTATCAGTTGTGATGTTCTACAACCTGTTCCATTTCCCCAAAGATATCTAATGTTACGTGCAGCCTATTTTAAATTTGAGCAGTGTTTTGTAAAAAGATTTGCTACATGTTAGATGGGATATTGCTTTTCCGACCCTCAAATATGCCCAAACAGGGAGCTGTTTGAAGAGCGTCTTCCCACCTGTTGCATTTTTGAGGCAATGTTTCAACATCTGGCTGAGGTCAGGAGGACATCCATCAGTGCCAGTGAAGTATTAACTCCCACCTTCTTAAAGAGCCCGAATTCAGCCTCTCATCCTGTTTCATTTCGGTTTGGTGTAGCTGTTCAGTGGTTGTGGGGACCGAGTTCTTAGCACTGCGAGGTCGGTCTTCTACTCTGTCAAGTTTATTACCTCTCAGTCACCACAATAGAAACAAGGCCTCAAGGCTTTACTGTATGCTAGCATTTTTAAAGTCATTACTAATGAGTCTTTCATTGACTTAGACTCTTTATGGGTGACATTATTGTGATATTTGTGAAACGTTGTTGACCTCTCTAAATGCAGACTGCTCCAGCCTGTTCTTTTCAGCTTGCATATGACTTCCATGACAAAAATCCTCAAGGAGGGGTCTCCAATGGGAAAAAAAAACAACAATAGTTTATGAAAGAGTTTCATGTATATACAAGGGTTTAGAGAGAGGGAGGGAAAGAGAAAATGAAACAGAGACTTTCTCAAGCCAGAGAACTGTGGGGAGTCAGGTGAAATTATGGATTTTGGTTAAGGTAGCATGCTTTTGCTCTCAGAGAAATAGATGACAGCAAGAATCCTTTTTCTTTGCTGCACAGATGTGACAAGGGGGTGGGGTTTTTTGAGTAATTACTTCCCCCAGTTGTTACTGCTGTATCCACTTTGAAGATACTGCTGTGCCACATACCACACAAAGCCCCCCAGACTCGGGAGAAACTAGATGCAACCGATCATTTGCAGCCGCCAGCATCGTGTGCCTTCCTGCGAGTGCGGGAGAGAGGCGGAAACTGCAGAAGGTCGAGGAGCTTTCTATGTAGACTCCATATAATCCGGTGAAAGGCTTCACATGAGCTTTGGGGCCCAGAGTATCGACAGGGGCTAACAGTAGCCTGTGAGCTGAAGGACTTGTGTCTTTCTAAGAAGCCATATCCTGGAATCACCAAGGAAACAGAATTAGCTGAGGGTTTATCATGAGTTGTTGTGGGCCTTTGGCTCATTCTTGTCTGACTGCATAGAGTGATGTGTTCTGCTTTTTCTTCTTCATGATAAACCTGTTCAGGACCCGGTGCCAGTTCTGGACCTGTTCCTTTTATCTTTTCAAAGCGTCCTTACCCAAACTTGTTCTGTTCTGTTCACCATCCCAACTGGATAGATTCTCACAGAAAAAATCTTTTCGTGCAGTAGGTTTTGAACTGATCCCCTCAGGCTTAGAAGCCCTTAGGCGATAAGTGAATGTTCTGCTACATTTATGCACAGACCCCATTCTTTTACATTACAATGGCACCCAACCACATGGAATATACATGTGATTTGATTAGCAATAACAGCTGATACATCTGACAAAAACAATCACTTTCAACAGTGATTGCTGTTGCGATTGCAAACTTACTGTAACTCACAATCCTCTAACAGAATAGTGAACTTGAGTGAGAAACCAAGAATATGTGTGATGAGAGACAGCCAGGACACTCCTGCCCATTTAACCTTCCAAACCATTTATTTCCCTGAAGCAGAGCAGAGGTCCAGTCATTAAGGTCGCCAGTGGGATTCACAGAGGTCTATTTGAAGACTCCCTGTACAAATCAAGTAACACTACCATTCATATCTTCAAAAAACATTCCAGGATATGTATGGAACATTCTTCAGGTCCATTCTACTCCTTTCTTTTCCCATGGGAATGTCTCGTGTGAGAATTGACATGGGCCCCCACAGGACTCTGGGATTATCGGAGGTTTCAGTCCTGCTGGAATGATTCTTCTCGCTTCCCACGATCCGTGGTGTAAATCACAGGCTGGCAGCTCTCCCCTGAGTGGCGAGCAGAGGGTGTGATGCTGGGCTTTCCAGGCCGCAGCGGCGGCCCGGTGCAGCCTGCTATCTGACTGCGCGGCGCTCTGGCAAGTGGGCCGGAGACAGCTGCTCTCCCCAACTGCGAATGTTCAATAATCTCGAGTGCCATTCTTTAGCCTGGCCTCAAGTTGTTCATTGTAATGTTGGAATTCTTTTGCAGTAACAAGTTTTTTTTGCCTTTTTTTTTGTCTTCAGATACAGTGTCAAAGCCACATCGGTATTTTATAGCCAAAAGCATCCACGTTTAATTTATTCTTCATGCTAATAAGCAAGCTCGTCTTGTATTCTTTCCAATGCTTTTGTCCATTCTCTTGCCAAATGAGCCTCTGCTTTTGTGCTCTTTCCTCACTCGCTGCTCATTGGATTTTCTTTGTGTTCTGAGACAGAACATGGATTTATTCTTACTCTTAATAATGCTTGAGAGGCCTGCTCGAGTTCGGTAAGCGATCACACCAACCCCTGCACAGTCGCCCTCAGGCTTCCCTTGAAATCCAAACGGTAAACATAACCTAAGATTTGTGATGTTTTCTTATTTCTTAGAGACCGATGTTCATAAAGAATCACAGTATTGCTCCTTGAAAATGAATGACAAGTGTGGTTCCAAGTAAACTCCTCTCACAGCAGGAGGTGGGAAGCCGTTCTAGAGTTTCTCACACTAAGTCTCATGCCGAGTGAGACGTAAGATCAATTCTTCTCTAATTCTGAGCCTATTTTTTACTCCGTGCGCTAGAGAAAAAATCGTTTTGATTGCCCTAATGTCATTTTTTTCCCGCTTCGCCCCAAGTGACCAGACTCCAAACTGAAATAATGCTATAAAATTATCCAGCCTTTAAATCTGAACGTTCTTGGCGTGAATGTGTTTTAAATGCACAGAAGCAATCTCCACTTTTTCTCTGATCTTAATAAAATTTGAAGCCTTCGCTAGACTTTATTACTGTGTTTATAATCACAATTATAGCATTTAAATTGATCTCATAAACTGATCTTGACTGTGATTCTGGCCAGATCAAGCTTTAATGTTTTCTTTGTGGTCTTTATGTCAGTCAAAATAATATGCAGTATTAAGATGGAAGGGTTATATCCCTGGGATATAGATGATGTATAAAATGTGGGCCACAAAAACTGCGCATTCACGCCAATCCATTCGTTTTCAGGACGGAGTCTGTGGCCGAGAAGATGCTGACAAATTGGTTCGCCTTCCTGCTTCACAGGTTCCTGAAGGTAACACTTCAGTTTTTAGTGTCGCTGCATGTTATTCTCTGTATCTGCGGAGTATGTGTGTCGATTGTTCTTTCTAAATTATGAGGTTGCTGGATGTCATGACTGCATATGGTATCCTGTCTTCTTTATGCGTGTATTTGCGCGTGTGTTTGTGTGTGCCGATTTCTCTCTCGCTGAATGTCTATGAGCAGTACCTGGCTGTTTCGCTTATCGCATGCCCTGCATTTCTTTCACGTGTGTATGCATGTGTGTATAAACCTGCCATCCTGCGTCTGCCTCTCTGTCCACAGGAATGCGCCGGTGAGCCTCTCTTCATGCTCTATTGCGCCATCAAGCAGCAGATGGAGAAGGGCCCCATCGATGCCATCACAGGCGAGGCACGGTACTCGCTCAGCGAAGACAAGCTGATTCGGCAACAGATCGAGTACAAGACCCTGGTCAGTGCTGCCCCGCGTGCAACATGAGTGCAGAGCACAGGTCAAATGGTCAAACGCTGTGCGGTCCCCGACAGCATAGCAGCAAAGAAAAAATATCTCAAATCGCGGCTCTTCTCTTGTATGAATAAGAGGCTGAAATTCAGAAGGTCGTTTTTTATTTGTTTGCTATCACAATGAATCAAAAGCACATTTTGTTGTTAGTATCCCACTGTGTCGCATTACTTTAAGTGTTGAGACGGTGTGGTGAGTCATTGCCAGTCTTTCACTGGCAGTAAATGCATCAAGCCTCCATCCCACTGACATAACCAGATGTGTTGCTGCGATCTTCAGTTGAATCATCAGTAAAACTCAATGCCCTGATCTGGAAACCTCCATACCTATCCAGACCACAATGTTCTGTCCACCAAGGTTCTTAGGGTTATTGTTTGTTACTTTTTTGTTACTTATCAGCCTTATCACTTTGACAAATGTTTATTTTTGGTCTCCTCTGACTGGAAAGCTCGTCCCAGACCTCCTATTGCTTCCCTCCCTGTTTCTGTGCCACTTCCAGTCTGTGCTCTTCATACTGGTGACCAGTGAAGGACTTGCACCTTCCAGTGCGGCCCCTTAATTTCTCTTGCTGAAGTTTCTTGCAGAGTGAGATTGAAAATTGCACCTTGCACCCCAGGTGTGACGGAAAGATAGGTTGGGTTTATTTTTTTTTCTTCACACTAAGACATTTTTTTTCTTCCCTCTGTTCTTGACATTTTCCAGCTTTTTTCCCCCTTCCCTTAGAATTTTCCAGATTGTTGATTTGGTAATGCCAAGGTTCTTTCCACTTTCGACAATGGTAATTTTTTTCCACTCACATCCTGAAAATTACCCTCTCCTCTGTCCTCTTTTCAGTTTACCGATCTTGCTGACTCAGCAGGAAAACTCAGTTTTAAAAAACATTCCAAATCAATGCACCTGAGTGATCGGAAACACCTGTAAGACCATCTGATTGGTGGGGGGGGGGGGTGCAGTATGGTGCCTCATTCAGTAATATTGCTACCTGCAGGTTTGCAGGTTCGAGTGCCGGTGCCATGCGGTTTCTAACCGAATTACAAAGACATTTAGTAGAATAACTGGCATCATTGAATGTATGACATCAGAGAGTGTATGTGTGAGTGTGTATGATGCCCGCTTTGGATGGGCAGGGATCCACCACGGCACTCTGCACCCCCTGCAGTGCCGTCCAAGTGGTTGGAAGACGGATAGAAATCTGACTTTCCCTCATATCCTTATTAGCATATCGATTGGCGGTGGGATCCCCAGTGCTGTAAAATGACATCACTCAGGCAGCCCTCCCAGGGACAGCAGGCAACACAGGCTTTTCAGTATCTTGGAGTTGGACATTGGTATCTCACCAAAGGTGTGAAATTAGATCTTTTTTTCTTTTTTTTGAGAAAACAGTGCAGCTGCAGCTCTGGCCACACTGAGTGGGGGGGGGGGGGCATGTATGCAGTGGTTGATGGAGCAGCTGAGAACCATTTAACCCATTTCCACCATCCTCTCTCCCAGATCCTCAACTGCGTGAATCCGGACAACGAGAACAGCCCCGAGATCCCAGTCAAGGTGCTCAACTGCGACACGGTCACCCAGGTGAAGGAGAAGATCCTGGATGCCGTCTACAAGAACATGCCGTACTCCCTGAGGCCGCGCGCCATCGACATGGACCTGGGTGTGACTTCATTACCTTACAATAGATCCCAGTTTATCGTCATTGCGCAAAGTACAATTGCTCAGACAACAAAATGCATTTTGGCATCTAATCTGAAAGTACAAAATAGTGCTAGAAACAGCGGCACGATATCCTGCACTGATCCAGTACACCGACTCCCTGATACCTTCACTAAATCGCTAACCAGCATACCAGCCAAGTCAGTAACCCATATGGAAATCTACCAACATTCATTAAACCATATGCCGGCATTGCCATCGATGAAGTAGCACAAGCATGCAGAGAAACAGACATCTCAGTCCTCTGACTGGTACAGTCACTGACACTGATTCTCTGACAGGCTGACACCTTGATACATTCATTTCCCCTCACTTGATACCCCACTGACAGTCATCTGACAGGATCACTCCCCCAGCAACGCAGCGCGTGGCCGACAGACTGTCGCTGTAATTACCACGATGGCAGGACCGACTGACGCATCGCCGAGCTGAATCGGCGCCAGGCCGGCGCAGTTGCCGATGCCCCCTGCCGCCACATGCACGGCGCCTGCGAGGTTACGTCACCAGCGCTAGACGGCTGCTCGCGCGCAGAGCGGCGAGCGGAGAGAATTATTTAACGCCGCTTTTCCCAAGCCCGTTGGCACATTCACTGTGCCCGTTCTTTCTGTCCAGCTGAGCTCTTAATTAATTCCTCCTGATTAAGATACTAATTGAACACGTTGCACAATTCCTGCAAACTGAATTTGCACCCCGACAGCTTGCCGTACATTTTAATCCTATTAAACCAAATAAAGTTATTGCAATTATTTCTGCTGATAATCTTCAGTTTGATCGTTTGTGAAACTTTAACAAAACTGAGTATGTTTAGTAACTGAACTGGTGCTTCAGTTCATTGTTCAAAAGTAATCATTAAACATGAATTAACAATGAACATTTTATTAATCATTACAAGGGGTGAAACTAAAGATATTTAGGAATGCACGATTATTTTTTAACCATTAGTTTTATATCTGCCAGCAATTCAATTTAATACGGTTGAGAAAATTAGAGGTGGTCTTCAGCTAGCATTTTCAATTTTATGCAGTTTTAATCAAAATCTTTTATTTAAGTGGCTCGTTTGGTTGACCATCAAGGCCAATAAGAGCTCACTTTTACATATACCAGCATAAGCAGACCCAAGAACCCGGTCAGGAAGCACTGCTTCGACGTATTAATGGGCTGACGAGCGTGGTGTCGGTCGTGACGCAGCAGAGGAGGCTCTGCCTGTGCACGTCCGGCCTCGTGGACTTACCCAGATGGAAGCTCACAGATGGACAGGCAGGCAGGCGAGCGGACAGACTCCAGCACCATCTGTCTCCGTCACCCCGACAATTCTGTTTTCTGTTCGAGTGAACCTCTGCTGACCCCACCCCACCCACATGTTCACTTAAAGCCCATCTCCGGCCCCCACCGGGAGAGTATCTGTCTCACAAGCAACCCATGTGACTCCAAAAATACTAAATCCCACTTTTCTAAGCCATTTAATAAATTCAGAGCCAGCAACAAAGCACCACAAGGTTAAATTGACTGTCCGGTAGCACAATCAACTGGGACTGAGGAGATTAGCATGTAAGCAATGTTGGTATAGAACCAGCAAAAGAGTTTCTGTAAAGTTAAGACAGCCACTTAATCCCTGCTGGTGTTACATCGGCGCCCTCTACAGGCTTGTCAGACTGAGGAACGAGACACATGCTGATTGTCCAATCAGCACTCTTGGCATGGTGTCACATGACCTGAAGGGTCGTTTATTGTTAATGTTACTGTGAGCATCACTGTCTGTACCGCACCCCCCCCCACCCCCCCAGAGTGGCGCCAAGGCCGAGTGGCTCGTGTTGTGCTGCAGGATGAGGACATCACCACCAAAATCGAGAATGACTGGAAGAGGCTCAACACCCTCTTGCACTACCAGGTGAGGCACACCTGTCCCCAATGTCCCCCTGCTGGGTCATGTGATGCGTGTCACCCAACAAGGGCAGGAAAACACGGTGTAGAGCTCTGGCCCACAGCTCCAAGAGACACAGCATGAATGTATGTGTTCAATGGGTTTTCAGTTGACAATTTACTTCTTTTTAAATTATCCCTTTACAAAGTGGCTCATGGGTTTCCTATAGCTTCAGTTCTCACACCTAGAATGATGTTATTCATTGTAAGAGTGTCTATGCTCCTTCTACCTGTGATTTTTCATTTAAACCTTATTTTCATACCAATTCTAATACTTTCAATGGCTCCCTAAAGCATCCGGCTTTATATGTTGGTTCTCTGCAGCATCTTCGGTGTTCAAGCACGGCCCCCTTGACTGCTAATGATATCGTTAAGGCTTTTCCCTCTTCCTTGTTTCAGTAGTGCATTGTGACCACCCTCCGCCCCCACCCCCTTGAGAGCTTAGGCACCTGCTGGCAGCGCCGATTATCTGGAGCACCGCTGTTCGGGCTCACGGGCGGGTCAGAGGAACATCGTAAATGTAGGGCAGTTTCTGTGCCCCGGTGTGTTTTAATCTCTCCTTTTGTAGCACCACGCCACGCCGGGGGAAGAGGGAAGGGGGGGTAATTGGATATGCATTATTAATAAGCAGATGCGTCCATAGGGGCATCTCTAACACACCCCTGTGGACGTTCTTCTCCAGTCAGGCTCACGCTGTTGTCCCGCAGACCTTGGAGGCGTGGAGGGTCGAACACAAGGCCAGAGTGTTGCGATCTCCCAAAAAGGAGCTTATTAAGATGTCCGCGCTCAGGGGGCACTACAGGAGGTGCTCAGTGTCAGCAAGACGGAGGGCGGCTTGGATTGTTGGGTGTCTTTGCCGCCTCTCACCAGGCGCTAGAGGGCTGCGGTTCTATGCGGAGCGGCTGGCTGTCTTTACGGTTACGGTTACGATTACGATTACGTTTTTAGTGGTGGCGGTAAAGCGTCAGGGCCGATCGCAGATCACGGCGCTCTTACTCTAACGCGCCTGGCGTGCGCTGGCAACTGAGCTTGTGTTTTCCTCGCAGGTATCAGACCGCTCCATGGTGGCCCTGGTCCCCAAGCAGACCTCGTCCTACAATATTCCCGCCTCGGCGGGCGTGTCTCGCACCATCAGCCGATACGGTGAGACATCTCTGCCTTTGATTATTGGCACTCATCTCAGAAGCTGGGATGTTTTAAGCTCCTCAGCTGGTAAACGTGTCATTCAGACCAGCTTAGATCAGGCATGCATGTACATCTGAGAGTTCATTTCAGATATCGGGGTTTCGGGGTGGCTGCGCAAGTGCAACATTTCAGCTATTGTGCATTATATTGGGTCGGCAGCTGTGCAAACCTGATATTTTACACATGGTGAGGTTCCCAGCAAAAGCAAATTGTGAAGCAGAACATCTCTCCTTCGCCCCCCCCCCACACACACACACACACACACACACACACACACACACCCAGGGGAAAAAGGAAGCGTCTCACTTGTGAAATGTTTTTCCTCGCTGTCACATTTGCCTCGGTGCAGTGGAGTTAATCGGTGGCTGTTCCAGTGGAAAGACATGAGGAAGGGGACAGAATGAGGTGGGGGCAGCGGGGGGGTCAAGGTTTGTAAGGAGCTGGGGAAAATGAGATTAATTAGGCAGGAAGGCTGACATGCATCCTCACTGATGTTAATGTGCCTGCTCACAAGGGTCAAATAATATTTACCAGAGTAATGAAGAAAAACCAGCAATAAAATGATAGTAGTGGTAATAATAATGATTTAATTATAAATAGCCTGTAGCAATTTTACAGTTTTGAAGTCAAGCGCCTTACCCACTGTGTTAAATAGGAAAGGATTGTATATGCAAGAATTATCTCTCCGAAATGTGAAAAGGTACCTCTTAAGAATCTTCACTAATTTAGGCAGTGTAGTATGGTTCAGGTACGTTGCCAGCCAGTTGACGCTGGGATTTGGCAATGCTGGTCACTCAAAAGCGCCACCTAGAGGCCACCCAGGTATTTGAGGGCTGGCCGCCAGAGTCGGTGCGAGACTGGCTGCTGCTTCGTGTGCCGCTAGCTCTCCCGCACGGCGCCGCGCGGCCGCCGGCGTGAAGCAGAAAGCATGCTGGCGGGGGTGTGAATCAACCGAGCGGACGCCAGCCGACTTGGAACGCAAGAGGCGGGTGCGGAGCACTTCTTTAATGGAGGATTAGCATCGCCAAAATTATGCAGGAGAAAAGGGGGAAAAATAACACCCAATAAGGCATCGCTGAGGAGGATTATGTCCTGGGGCTGATGGGAAATTAACTCCTTCCTGTCACCCCCCCCCCCCCCCCAGATTCTGCTTTCCGCTACACTTCGGGCAGTCCGGACAGCCTGCGTTCCCGCGCCCCCATGATCACTCCTGACCTAGAGAGCGGCGTCAAGGTCTGGCACCTGGTGAAAAACCACGAGCACGGCGACCAGAAAGAGGGTGACCGCGGCAGCAAGATGGTCTCCGAGATATACCTCACCAGACTGCTGGCCACCAAGGTACCACCCCTCAAAAGGCAGGGGGGGGGACACACCACGTTTGAGGAGCGCTATGTAAGACAGAAGTTCTCCCGCTTAGACGGAATTCACTCTCGGCTTGCAGATAGAGCATAAATAGCCCGCTCTGTCGATTCGATGTCCGAGTTGTTTATCTTGCATGTTGCCCTCTCCTTGCTGAAGCCACAAAGCTATCGTTTGTATTCATTTCTCAGCCCCTAGCTTATTAAACCTGTAATAAATTCACCTCCACATTCCACCTGGATCTGTCTGCCGCCCTCACTGGAGATAACCAGACAAACATGCATGATTTTCCACACTTTCCGCTGGCAACAGGCATCTCTCGGGGCAGGACAATGGGACAGAATGAATGAGCTTACATACGCCTCCCTCAACAGGGCACCCTGCAGAAGTTTGTGGACGACCTGTTTGAGACCCTCTTCAGCACGGCGCACCGAGGTAGCACCCTCCCGCTCGCCATCAAGTACATGTTCGACTTCCTGGACGAGCAGGCCGACAGACACGGCATCCACGACACGGATGTGCGTCACACGTGGAAGAGCAACTGGTGAGCTCCCCCTGCAGGCAAGCTGGAGAAAAAGCTGCTTCCATTGGGCAGAGTATCAACAATGAAACCGTGTAAAAACAAATCAAAGTATTTCTCCAGTACAGGAAGCCTAACATATTCCTCATGGATTCTTTCTCCATGAGTAAAAGTACAGTGTTTCTATCACTTATTGTATCAATTAGCATTAGATTAAGATGCTTGTTTATAACATAGCGTATAGTAAAATCTACCTTCTGTCCTTTCCATACGTCCTTCCATTCTTTTTCTACTGTGTATCCAGTCCAATGTTACCAAGGGAGCTTATTTTTGGCCACACAGGGCACGGTGCATTACAGACGCACACATATTACGGGCAATTTGATATGCCAATTAATATAATTGCACGTCTTTTGACTGAGGAATTCAACACTACACAGGGAGAACGTGCAAACTCTACCTGTAGAGTAGAGATTTGAACCCCAACCATGAATGTGTGACAGAACATTGCCACCTATAGTCACGTATCAAGCTGTGCTTTGATGAAGTTTTCTGGGTCTGAGATATCACTCAGAAGTTTATAACTCCAGGACTTTTCCTAAACCCCCCCGCCCCCCCCCAGCCTGCCTCTCCGTTTCTGGGTGAACGTGATCAAGAATCCACAGTTCGTCTTTGACATCCACAAGAGCAGCATCACGGACGCCTGTCTCTCCGTGGTGGCCCAGACCTTCATGGACTCCTGCTCCACCTCCGAGCACCGACTCGGCAAGGATTCCCCATCCAACAAGCTGCTCTATGCCAAGGACATCCCCAACTACAAGAGCTGGGTGGAGAGGTAACTTCTGCAGGAGGATGATTTGGCTTCACAATGATTTGGCTTCACAAACCTGCCTCTAATCATCAGCAACTTTCCCACTGTGTCCTGATACCCAACCAGAAACTTCCATCCATCCAGGTAACCAATACAGAGTCACAGTGAGCCTGGAAGCTATGCCAGCAAGCACAGGGCACCGACTAGGCACGTCAGGGACAGGATGCTAGTCCGTCACACAGCACACAATCGCGTGCACTTAATCACTCATCATGTGACACCCGGTCAGCTACCTTCATTGGAGGAAACCAGAGCAGCCAATAGCAAACCCCACTCACAGAACCGGAGTGGGATCTGAACTGTGAGTTAATTGTGGGAGTCACAGTGACGCCCACCGAGCCACCAGAGCGTTCGTACAGTATTGTGTAGTGAAAGAAAATATTTAAGGATGCTTATCTGGATAGTAAGTGTATATCTGATCATAAACAAAACCGTTTAAGAACATATGCAAATTTAAAGTAATAAAAAAGCAAGAATTTCTTTTGTTCTCCAAAAAGTAGCTGACATGGTGTTGGGTGGTTGTAAGAGCACTGCTTCAGTTCCCAAACCTCCCCTCAAGGGGCACACCAGCCATTACACCACAGGCTCAATTAATTTATTCACTTAATTAATGAAATAACTCAATTAGTATTTATTAGCCAAGCAAGGTGGGTCAAAAATACCTTGGTGTTTTAGACGCTGGCTGCAAACCCTGGGCTGGCTTTTTGGTTTTTTTGAAATGGCCACACTTTGACGGGAATAATATCTTAGTTTTGCACCAAAATTAAGATCATTTAAACAGAATGTTCTTTAACTGCCGGAGACATTTGCACAGTACTGTGTGTAGTTGATGCAAAATAAACACGATTGGTCGATTTTACAGCTGCATGTGGCTGCCTCCCTGCTTCAGGTACTATGCAGATATCCACCGCCTGCCGGCGATCAGCGACCAGGACATGAACGCCTACCTGGCGGAGCAGGCTCGCCTGCACTCGGCTGAGTTCAACATGCTGAGCGCGCTCAACGAGATCTTCTCCTACGTCAGCAAGTACAGCCAGGAGGTGAGCGGCACTGCTGGCCCCCCCGCGGGGGAAACAGACCACCCACTGGGACGCAGCCATCAAAGCCTGTCAGAACAATGGACGTCAATCAATTCAAAACTCAATGAATTCAGGATTCATCGGGCATTCTCAGGCTGTGGTTTGATGTATCCTGACAGGTTGTGAAGGATTTTGTGAGGAGTTCACTAGGAACTGTAGTAGTAATTTTAATAGTACTCATTTTGTGCCCTTTATTTGTTAATTAAATTAACAGTGTTTTCATTTTTTAATCAAGCAAACATTTTCTTAATTAAGCACTACTCAAGTGTTGTGAGGAATAATTGGTTGGAGTTTATATGATCGCAACTATTTGAAGGCAAAAAGGAACAAAGCCAGATTCTGAAAATATAATATTTATCATATATTGTGCTCACTATAATCTATGCATTCTGAATCCTACAGCTATATAAGTTACATACACGGTATTATAGTATTATTAAATGTTAAGTCCGGCAGTAGCACATCAATGTGAAAGGATGCTGAGGTGAAAGGTCACACAGACCATTGATGTGCGATTAGATTCTGACGCCTGTGATTGTCAGATGCAGCCACATGCCAGGATCCTGCATCTGTGCGTGTGCGTTTGTTAGCTCTACAGCGCATCGCTGCACACGGATGTTCAGCGTGTGAGGCCGGTGAAGCCACACGCACTGAGACAGGGGGCTCCCACTTGACAACGCCACGCCTGTTTGCCGCTGGATGTAACTTGAAGATGTTCTCTTTATTTTCGCAGAAGCTCGGCTGTGTTTTTCCTGTATTTTCAAATTGCCCCCCCGGGGTCCACCTCACGGCTTCTCCTGCTCTCCCTCCATCGCAGATCACGGCGGCCCTGGAGCAGGACGAGCAGGCCAGGAAGCAGCGGCTGGCATACAAGGTGGAGCAGCTGCTGGGTGCCATGGTTCAGGACAGCTGAGGGCTTGGCGGCTTGGCGACCTGGCCGGCGGCGCGGGCGCGGGGGGGGGGGGGCGGGGGGGGGGGGGGGGGGGGGGGGGGGGGGGGGGGGGGGGCCGGGGCGGGGGGGGGGCGGGGGGGGGGGGGGGCGGGGGGGGGGG
>JAODKC010000130.1:21145292-21170460 GCA_026777985.1 Mormyrops attenuatus
CCCGCTCCCCGCGCCCGCCCCCCCCCCGCCCCCCCCCCCCGCCCCCCCCCCCCCCCCCCGCGCCCCCCCCCCCCCCCCCCGCCCCGGGGGGGGGGGGGGGGGCCGCGCGGGCCGCCGGGGTGCGGCAACATGAGATCGGTGAAAGGCATCATTATGAAAACTGTATTGTGGCTATGGTAGGCTGCCACGGCAGCAATAGGGCTGTGTTCTTGCTGGGGTGGCACCAGCTGAAACAGCACCATGACTGTAGGTCTAAGCGGCGAGCCCTTAGAGGCATAAGAGCATCAAAGACCATCCACAGAGCTCAAGGGCGGCAGCGTCGCTGGCGATGTCATAATCACACAAATCTCTTCTTACCTCTTAGCAGCTCATGGCAGATTGGAAAGCCTGAAACCTTTAGCCTCTCGGTGCTCGATTCCCTGGCTGGCTCTAGACCCGTAAAGCTTGTGGTCAAAAGGTGAAGATACTGGTGCTGACCCACGTGCCTGAGAAGAATGCCCTGCTGTGGCTTCTGCTAAATAAACCATGCAAACCATTAGTTGACTTTTTCCCAAGCTAATGCTCTTGGGGAGTCCGTGGAGCTGCTGGAATATTTCTTACAGTGGCTGATTCAGCTGGTCATTAGTGATCATTATGACACTTCTGTTTGTCTAACTGCAGGTCCCATGTCTGGGTCCCATTTAAGAAGATTGATGTAGCTCCTTTTAAAGTTTGGAGTTGATTCCAAGATGAGCAGCCCCTGGCTCTTTAGCAGTGTGAGGTAATCTGTTGGCAGCGATCTGGGTGCAGTGGGGGGGTTGAGTCCCGTGGTGTGAGTCAGCAGGTTAAACCATTTAATTTCATGCTGCACCCACAAAGTGGAACTGAGTGGTGGTGACTCAGTCCCTGGGGAATGTGAATGACCAACCACAACAGAAATGGTGGCGACTCTAGCCAATGAATCAGGAGGGTCTCAGACAAATAGCCCTGCTTGCAGGAGGCCTCAAATCACACAGGTGGTTACCGCCCATGGGAGTTTTACTTAACAAAAATGTTCTGAGGGCAGAAAGAAAAATGATTAGTTCAGAGAGGTAACCAATCAGATTGTAGCGGAGGTGGGTCCAAGCAACTGAGGATGCGGGACTAACCAATCTGATGTCTTGGCCTTGCCTCCTCTAGTTGATTGTCTCTCTGTTTGAACTAATGATTTTTCATTCTGCCCTCATAACATATTTGTGTAAGTAAAACTCCCACGAGTGTGTCCACACCCAGAGGGGTGGAGATGGAAATCTGGTTCTGATCTCCTCTGGTAGAGCATTTCTAACCCACATGCAATTCCATGTGGAGATCTTCACTCCTACAGTTTCCCTGTTCAGGAAGGCGGACTGCGCCATCAGGGTGATTTCCTGCATGCTGTGTTTGCAGCTGCAAACTCCCCGTGTGCCAATCACGGCGCAGCCCGAGAAGCGTCTGTCCGCTAGGCGGCCATAGTGAACAGCGTACCTTCACTGATGCCTGGACCTGCTGGTGCTGCTTAATCGCCACAGAGTGGATTTCATTTCCATCTGTGGAAACGGAAATGGAAAGTCGAATCAGATCCAGCAACCTGATGGAAACCTGATGGAACTCAGAAGCACTCTCCAAATGATCACAAATCATGTCTGGAGTCAACACCATTATCAACATCAACCCTAATCTGTTCACACTTTATGTAGAAGAGAGTGAAAAGATAAAAAAAAACCTGCTAATTAGATGATAAATAGCATCTAGTACTAAATTCTTCGATCCATCTATCTTCTAAATGCTTATTCTGGTCAGGGTGACTGGCATTCCCAGAAGTACTTACTAGTCACGAAATATTGAGGAAACATTCTGAGATTTTTATTGGCAGGCTTTGAGAACTTCGCTATTTGCAAAACCCCATGTTTCTTTGTAAAGAACCTCTTCCCCAGACAAGAAATCAAGCCTGTTCACCGTTCACAGAAGCGTCAGACACCAAACAGAAGTACTGTGTAGATAGAACTGCAGTCAGCACAAAGCCTAGAGACTTCCCTCCCTCCCTCCCCCATGAACGCCTTCTTTACAATGCTCCTGCTTCTTGTCAGAGAGCAGTTTGTTTTTTAGTTTATACTTCCCCCTCAGGGACTAAAACAGATTTAGCTTTCCTAGCCAAGCCTGCTTCTGTAGGGCCTGTCCGGCTTACGCTCCCGATAATTAAGCCTGGGCAATGACAGCAAAGTTTAGGGCCGCATTATGAGCTTAACTGGAACCATAAGGTTGCTTCTCTTTCCCAGTTTTTTTAGCCCAGTCCTGTGTCACAAGTGCGCATGTACTGTACATGTGTCAGGACTGTAACTGCACCGCTTGTCAGTACAACCTGGCTGGATAGTTTCTTTCTGTCATTCCTCTTCATAACCTTTTCTCCTGTCACCATCAGACTGATAAAACAGAGGTCCTCTTAACTTACCCCATGTGCTCTCTTTGGGTACAAAAAATTAAACGTGGGAGAAGCCTGCGACCTGTGGGAAGGCAGGGTTTGATATCCAACCCCTCCCACATTCAACCCCGCCCACATCCAACCCCTCCCACATCCAACCTGACCCACATCCAATCCCTCCCACATCCAACCTGACCCACATCCAACCCCTCCCACATCCAACCTGACCCACATCCAATTCCTCCCACATCCAACCTGACCCACATCCAATCCCTCCCACATTCAACCCCGCCCACATCCAACCCCTCCCACATCCAACCCCTCCTACATCCAACCTGGCCCTCTCATAACGTGAAAAGAAACACTGATGTCCAACACATCTTCAAGCGGAAGCGGAAGTGTGAGCTGAAGCGAACTCATCTGAAAACCCACACACATCACATAAAAACCACACGCGTGTACAGTATGCGACACAGAACAGCATCCGGAGGGGAAAATCATCGTCATGAGGGCATATTTCTGCTCCGCACACACAAATGGGTATAACAATACACAAGTACGTTACTAGTTTATGTATTTACTACACTATACTTTTTATCAATACTCTTATCTATACTTTTATCTATACTCATCACTATACTATTGGGGGTCACCAGTTCAAACCCAACCTCAGCACGACTGCAGGTCCTTGTGCAAGGCCCTTAACCCCCAGCTCCCTGGGTGCCCCAACAGGTGGCTGCCCTTCGCGGACAACTTACTCTACAAAGAGCAAGTTGAGGGAGGCGTAAAAAAAAAGACCCCACGGGGATCAATAAAAGTATCAATTAAATAAATTAAATTATTGTCATTTTAGAGTGTACTCTTTTCACTTAATAAAAACGAAAAAGTTTACTGTAAAACAATATGCCGTGTCACTCATACTGTGTAAGTTCACTCCATGGTTCGAATTACAAGGGGGGGGCTAAGGGGGGCTAGGCTAAGCTAACCCCTAACCCCTACCCAACTCTAACCTTTAACCGTAAGTAACCAAACAATATATAAGAATGCTTCTTGAATGAACTGCATGATTGACAGACTGGTGAGGTGACGTACGGTTGGATATCCAGAGAATAACAAATTGTCAAAAGAACAAGTTTCTTGTTATGCGAGTTTGAAATAAATCTTTCAGACCCAAATCTCATACAACAGCCCTGTTTTAAATAAGCACAGACTGCTAATTGTGATTTTTTTAAATCCTTTTGTTACATTTTTATAAATTTAATCCTAGACTCTGTTGCAGCTTTATGTTGTTTTTTGCTATTCCTTTTTACTCAGGCAGGATTTTTCACTACAGAGACATGAAACTGATAAAAAGCTTTCAGCAGAGTGAACCTCACATGCTAAGGAATGCATATAAACCCCTCACCCCCCGCCCATCGCCATCACATCTTGTGCAATCGGTCTCACGCCAAGCCGCAGCCGCTCAAAAAATGCGATTTTAACGACGTTCACACGAGCAGCAAAATGCACAACATATGAGATATGAGTGGGCCAGAGTAAGATTATGTGATAAAACTGCTAACAAAGAGCCGCCCTCTGAGCTGGGATGAGGGAGAGTGGGATACATTGGGCGGGGGACTAAAAGGCCTGAGAAGCAAGGGAAGACTTTCAGCCTGCATTTGTTTTTCTCGCCGTTTGATGGGATCAGTCAAACAAGTGATAGAAGCCAGTGATGGTGTATGGGCAGGGGGGTGGAGCAGAGTGGGGTCAAGTGAACAAGAAACCTAAATTAAGCAGCCCGGAGGAGATCATGATGCAGGGAGGAAGGGGAAGCGGATGCAAGACACACCCAAGCCCCAGCAGACAGCTGCTTGGGGTTCCCCTGTCAGAGAAGGAAGCAGAAGCGAAATCCTTAAAATATGCTCATATTTTGGGGAGAACTCCTCTCTGCCCGGCAAGACTACTTCATCCTGTTCCCGTTTCCACGGTTTCTGTACACGTTGTTATTTTCTGGACTAATGTTTGTTGTAAGCTGGTGATTTCTGGGGGTGGGGGGGTTGTGTAAATTCTAATATTCTTAAAACCCGAAAACCTCAAGCTGAGAAAACAGCAGGGAGCAAAAACAGCTGCCTAGACAAGAACGCAGGGAGAGGAGAAGAGTCCATGAAAGAGAACCAAAGGGGGGGGGGGGTCCTTTTAAGGAGGATGCTGAGGATGGGGGATAGAAATCCTCCAGCAGGCCATAGCACAACAGGATTCCTACTTCCATGTGCTGGGCAGCAGTCATGCTGAGAAAGTTGGCTGTAGCTCAACTATATGGCTAGTGTTTACAGGTGGCTTACAGGACCTAGTCTAAGCCAATGACGGCAACCGATTAGCCAAGGATAACAGTTGCTACTGCCGTGGTCAGACATAGGCCTGGCCCGTAGCGTCCTCAACGGCACTGCCGCGACCCAAACACACTCCCCCTTCTCCCCGCAGTCACCGTGCGCAGAGACACGGCCCAAGAATCTGGCAGGTACGTCAGCAGCTACTGGCTTCACAGCTGCATTTCAGGCATCCGCACCACAAACCATGGCTCGAACGTGGCACCACCCCACAGCCGGTTGTGACGAGGGACATCTGGAGACGCGTGAAGCTGTCAGCTTTGCCTTGATCTCTAACATGAGAAGCGCAGGCAGTAAGATATCATATGCAGGCTCATTGAGAAATGCTACCCTCGAGTCGGCAAACAGACATCGCACTTTAAATCGCATTGCTGCTTACATTGACTTAGTTTAATAACACATCCCATGGTTTATTTAAACAGATGATTTCCCCAAATGCGTCTCCCCAAAGGTAAAATTACTGTGGCTTACAAAAGCAATATAAAACTGTAAAAAAGTTATATTTTTAGGAGGAACTATTTTCAATTCACACAACGGAAATGTTAAACATCACATAACATACAGCCAATTAATGAACGCAGAAAAAGCCATTTTACTGGCTGGCTTCTTATCATATATGGACCTAGTTTTATAGACCTTCACTTTTATTTCCTTTCATTTCCCAGCAGGCCCAGAGTGGCCAATCAGGAAACTCAATAGACTTCCCGGTTGGGCCGCTTAGGTGTCGTGCCATTCAGAAACAAAATAATTTTACAAGTTTAATATTCTACAACAACGCTTCAGAATGTTAACCAGCAAGTCTTCACATGCTCACATACACACGCAAGCAATAGGCCACGATTGCTCTGCACAGAGAAACGTGCAAATACGCAGCACGCGTGTCAGTGTGGTCGCTTGTTCTTTATAACTGCCTGAGCACAGTGCGCAGCTGCAGAGGTGCCACAGCTAATCACTCACTATGACTAATCACTGGAAGTTTCTCAAACGATGGATGTTAGAAAGAGACCAGCTGGGGCTGAAAGAGTCAAACTGCTTCAACAGTTCAATATACAATTTATTATTTGTTTTCTTCTTGAAATGTCAGTTAAAAAAAATATCGGGATAATAAGACTTGACCTGTGGCTTCATTTACCAAAGTTGCCCCAGAACAAAGGCAAAATGGGCTGGTCTTGGGCAGAAAACTCCCACGCTGAAAATGAGTCCCGCTCCGTGCCTCGTTTCTCGATGACAAAAATGTACACGTACTTCTTTTTCAGATGCTGTCAACTGTCAGTTCTTATCGGAGGAAGACCAGGAAGACCTGGATGAGTTACTGAAGAGCTTTACCAGTGCCCCCAGAATTAGAGTTTTTACAGAAACCTGGTGGGAAGAATACACAAGTAAGACTCTAAGATCACATTTAACATTTTTTTTATCATGATGGGATACTCCTGCTGTACCCTTTCAAAAGCTTTAAAGGCTTGTTTAAAAAATTAAATTGAGATTTATAGATCCCAGGGGGGAAAATCTTGCACGTTCAGCAGCAAAGTAAGTAAAGCACAGATGAACACAAATGTGTAAAACAGACAAAGTGCAATACGCATAGTGCAAAAAAAGTAAACCAGGATGCAAACGAAAAGTATATGGTACACAAACAGAATATCCGGAAAAACACAATATTGATAAAATAAATATTTTAACATAAGAGTAATAATAAATAGTACATTTTAAAAGTCTGGGAAATTGCTCTATTTGAAAAGATCTGGAAGATGACAGAGTGAGCTTTCTTTAAATCATTGAAGGAAAGGATGAGACTCGTGGCGACAACATTTTCACAGATCTGCCTGATGCCACCGAGATGGAGTACTCGGATATGGAGATTGTGACCAGCACCTCCCGTATTCACAAGGTAAAGGATGAAAGACACCCATATATTGCATTTATTATGTAATTCTATTCTCGTACTTTTCATTTGCAACGATTTCGTTTTTACAACCAGGCTTGGGGCCAGTGGGAGTACTGGGAGAATTCCTGGTGGTCTTGCCTGGCATTCAAAGCAGACCTTAAAATAATCAGATGGTGAAACTAACTAGATGCCTCAGTGCAAGATGCACACGCAGTATGACCGTGCCTCGCATCTCTCAGTTTATGGTAGATTAATAATGCAGTTAATTTATTTAAACAGCGAAATAATTATTGTTTACTTTAAATATTAACCTCAGCTCTGCAACACTATAATTATTATTATTTGTGCCATTTATTATAGGATTGACCTTTACTGAAAAATGAAAAGCTGGGCCTCACTTTGAGCCAACATTCTTTTGGAATACGCCCCCCCCCAGCCCCACAACTTTAACAACAAGCAGCCCGGTCTCGTTTCCAACTTTTCCTTTGCAATCCTGTGTGCTTGTGTTTAATCGGGATCTGCTCAACGATGATCTAATCCCTGCTTGGAATGTTGTCGCACCACCACCTGTAGTAACGTGAATTTTTCTTTTCTGCAGGCTGAAATCCATTGTGTGGAGAAGGAGAAGATTAATAACAGGGATGCAGTTAAAATCACACTTAACCATGCGTCTACCTGCGTGAGTATGGAGGAGCTAGTCCCAATGCTCATTGCTCTCTTTCATCTTTTGATTCGGGCAGGTTCACCAGGTAGAGGTGTGGCCTCTTACCTCTGGGGTTATGGGTTGGAACCCTGGCCACAGCTGCTTGTGTGTGGAGCTTGCATGTTAGCCCTGGATTTCCTGCTGTGATTCAGATTGGAGAATGTGCGTGTGATTGTCTTTAGCTTGCATCTTCATCCTTGTTCACTGTACCTCCTAAGATAAGTTCCGGGCTCACCATGACCCCTCACTGAATAAGGGGATGGGTAATTTCAGTATTTCAAAAGCCTTTCATTATGCTTATAATGGCAAGAGAGCCAAGCAAAACAAAATCAAATATTATGATGGAGCTATTACAGTTTCAGAATGTGACAACTGAATATTGGATTGAAAATGTATCAAGAAAAAAAACAATAATATATTTAAGGATACTGTAATGGAAGATTATGGTAAAAAACAACACCCAACCTATAGCTGTTTGGTACACAGACAGACAGACAGACAGACAGACAGACAGATAGATAGATAGATAGATAGATAGATAGATAGATAGATAGGTAGAAAGAAAGAAAGAAGTCATATGAGCAGTCCTTCATACATGAAATGAAGTCCTCAGGGAAAGAAATGTTGGAGCTACAGTAGGGAATTCTGGGTAGAGTGTGTGTGTGCTTCAGCACCGCCATTTTACAAGCTTAGTCCAGGCCCTCATTTCAATGAATTTGTGCCGTCTGTCCTTTTAGGCGCAAACCAAAGGCAAGATTCTAAATGCCTTAGCAGATATATGCAAAACCGACTGCAAGATCGAATTTTTCCAAGAAGAAAACTCCAAACAAGTCATCATGTCAGGCAAAACCATTGAAGGTTAGTTTTTGTTTGCACTTTTGCTCATTTCCACTGAATAATTTCCAGAATCATCTGAAAAAAATGTGGATCTGTCTTCCAGATGATGCACAAGCTATGGCCATGACGCTCAACAAAGAAAAGGTCAAAAAAAAGGTAAGCAGTCATTTTAACTGAGATTTTGCACAAAGGAAGCTTGTTCAACCCAGAGAAATTGTTATTCAAGCATCCTGAGGGTTAATGCTCATTACTCTGAACTTTGGTTGGGATCCAGTGTCTTTGTCCAAAATGACGGTTCTCATTTGACCATCGTAAATCACAGCTCTTATTTAACATCCAGTCCAACTTCCCATTTTCCCACAGATGAATGGCTGACATCAGTGGCATTTCAGCCCCGCTTTCGTGGCAATGTGGAATTTGAAGGCAATGTGTTTCAACTAGAGTTCCTCGGCACTTTATTTAAAATATCCAGAGGATGTTATATAAACAACATCACCCTAACCATCACATAGTGGAATGCTAGACTGTGCCTTCCTATGCCTAACATTTTGCAGGCAACAAAAGCTGTTTTAATCCCATTTTGGTTCATTTAACTGAAGACTCAATTAAAGACTGTAATATGAGTTGTAGTTCAGGCTTGGATTGGATTTTAGATTTCACAATCTGAAAAATCTAAAACTTCAAATTGTTTGAAAATTATTGCATTGTTCGGTTCTCACTACACTTCTGATGACTGCTACTACTGAATATAAAACTAATCATTTCCCTGAACTTGTGACTAAGCTTGTGACTGAATTTCATTTCCTGCAGAATAAATAGCATATTATCCAAGGCCCACCCTGGCTGAGGTGTTTCGCCTCATTTTTCCACCCTCTGACTGGATCAATCATTCTTGAAAAGTGATGGATGTCTGCATAACCCCCACCCCCCATGCAGATGGACTTGAAGGAGGCGGTGCCTTATTGGACCAAGCACTCCCCCGCAGTGCTGGTTTCCCTCCTGCTGGCTGGGCTGCTGCTAGCCGCACTTCTGATTGGTGGATATGTCCTGAAGAACCACCGCGGGCACAACACCAAGGGCATGAAGCTGGTCAGTGTTCACTCACAATAACGTTTAACAATGTTCATAACATGGAAACGAAATGCAGTTTGTGTTATTCTGTGTTTGTATATATGAACTCCAAAGCGTCCCAGCACAATGGTGACACCCGCACTCTGACCCTGACTAATTATTCACGTTAGGCATATTGTCTATAAAACTCTTGGGGAAGGTTCCAGCTGGATTTGAAAGAGCGGTCATCCACAGGCCTACAATGGAATCCTGTGTTACCTCCACTCATGCAATCTCAAGTCATCGGGACATAAAACTTACTAGACCAGTGTTTCCCAACCTGGTACATGGGGACCCCCAGACAGTCCACATTTTTGCTCCCTCCCAGCTCCCAGTAAGTAAGGGAGCTGGGAGGGAGAAAAAAATGCAGACTGCCTGGTAGGGAGCTGAGAGGGAGCAAAAACATGGACCATCTGGGGGTCCCTGAGGACCAGGTTGGGAATCACCGTACCAGGCAATCTCAACTGTTTCTTCTCTAGCCCTCCATTGGTCTTATATCATGACACAGGATAGCAATAATTTTTTACATGACTAACTAATATCTAAACTATTTTCAGGCTATTTCCACAACCGTGGTTTTAGGCAAAAATAAATAAATAAATAAATAAATAAAATCTGATTTTGATCAATTGAATGACATACCCACTACTTTTTCTCCTGAAAACAAATGAAAAACAGATACAGGTAAATTCATCATAATTGCAATTCGATTCGTGATTCATCTTCTGATATGACTAAAAGCTATTCTTATCTGCTGCAGCTATTTGACTTTGTGATTAATACACTACGCTTCACCGCTCATAGAAAGTCTTGGGACATTTGCTTAATTCAGTAAAAACTTTGCAAATTTATTAATTTTATAACAAAAATCATTACTTTATTCATTTGTTTGAAAATTAGAAACAACCTTTAGTTTTAAGTAAAACATTCATTTCAAGTAGTGATCAATTGAAACCCAAATTATAAAAGAGCTGATCTGAGTTAAAAAGTTCATTGTCAAGCAGTCCAATTGGACACTTTTTAATTAGTGACACCTTTGAAATAACATCAAACACCAAACAGTTTGTGTTTAGGGTCACTATGGGAGTCAATGACGGCCACTGCAATTAATAGCAGAATGACAAGAACAGAACTGAACGAGTCTGTCAAAAAAAATTTACAATAAAAACAAAATGTCTATGTGGAAGATGTGCAGATATGTTAAACATTGCTTGTCAATGGACTTTTGTTATGAAACCAATAGATTTGCAGCAATTTTACCAAATTAAGCAACCATCCCAAGACTATCTGTGAGCTCTGTATATTGGAGCTCTGCAGCATTTGCCTCAGCGTTCCAACTGATCGGCGGCCAGCTGGCGGCCGTGAGGATTACTGTGATTTTCCTCAGCCTTATGGGCTCCTGCTGTCATCAGAGTTGGCAACCTTTAGGCCTCACAAGGCCTTAGCCGCAAACACCCGAACCCACCGCATTTCATGAACAGGTTAAACCATAAACAGAGTAAATCAATCCAGGTAAAGACACATACTAAGCATTTAAATGCGCTAAACTGACGCCACCGCTAATTCCATGATTTAGCTGATGATTATGCAACTTTGGCATGACATCATTGCTTTCTTGAGTACTCCCTAAGTGCTCTTTAATACTGCCTTTCAGCAACAACAATAATGAATATCTGTCCCTATCGTACCAGTAACTGGGAACCAGCAGACAGCTTACAAAGGCAGCTGGACTGGGACACTCCGGGAGTCCACTCGTGACATGTGCGTGCGTGTGTGTGTGTGTGTGTGTGTGTGTGTGTGTGCGTGTGTGTGCGTGTGTGCGTGTGTGTGTGTGTGTGTCGACAGGCCGACGAGACCTTCCAGGTGGATGAGGAGAACCAGGGAAACACTCTGGTGTCTGTGGCCCCCCTGCAGCCACAGGAGCCCCAGGCCCCAAAGCCCAGCATCAACGGAGAGTCTCCTGATGGTGGAAAATGCCAGTCGCCCCCTACCAATGGACACCAGACCACCAAGTCCCCCATGGCCGACACAGAGCTGTGAGGACTGGCTGGAACGTGGCCAGATGTTCCGCCTCTCACCGCGGCCCCCCCAGAAAACAAACACACCCTCCTCAGGACACAAATGACTAATACATACATACATACACATACAATCAGAGCGACCCACCTGCAGGTACAATGTGCAGGTACTAATCAGCAGCTGTGGGTCTCGACCTGTAGGAGGCGCTGTCATCAGTATTGAGCCAGCAGAGGCATTACATCTGGCCTTGCTATAAATATGAATGGCTCTGATTATTAAAAGCTAACATCCATGATGATAATGATAGCCAACCCCATTCCATTAATAACAGCAAAGAAATTGTAATCCCTTACACTTTTTAAAGTTGTATGTTTCCAAAGTACGTTACATATTTTCATATTCATGTCATCTTCTTTGTTAGCCTCCTTTCTCGTTATCCATTTACATCATTCTAATAGTTAGATAAGCAAAGATGCTGGTTGTCTGTTCTTTGTTTCTATGGTTACAATAGATCATTGATAAACCACCAAGAGTTGTCACAATTATCAGGCAATATCTGGCGGATCTGATACTGCCAATGAAAACAAAACTTGGAGGGAATCTGTCCAATAAAAAAAAAGAATTTGTGTGCAAAAAGAACAAATGTATAAATGTGCAAAAGACAGGGTATATATGTTATAGAACAGTGAAAATTCACAGAAATCGTTTCATCAGTCCTGGATATAGTGGTGTACCTACAATCATTGATTGGGGGCATAACGGCTGGGCTACTCCTGGCATTTATGCAACCATCAGGATGTTACTACCCTTAACCACTGTGCTATGTGAGAGCTAAAAAAAACTCCTTCGCTGCAAGAATGCCTGACATCAACTAATGTCCTTATCGAAAAGAATGACAATTGACTAAAAAAGGCAGTTACTGTAGCTCATTCCACCATTTTCTTTGGCTACCGTACTCACGTGCCTGTCATGTGATCTAATGAGAGCTGGAACAGACAAAATGGCTGCACTCTGTAATACAGCTTGTAATGTCTGGCCGTTCAGTGATAGTGTTAATATGTATATGGAATCCAAGGTGACTAGACCAAATGACGTGCAGGAAGAGCGTCGTATTTGTATGCACACTCAAATTGGGACACCCCGGGTATTTCACTTGGATTTCAAGTAAAAGGATGTCCTCACACTAAGTCCTGACATTAGGCTCCTTGAGATTTTAAACCAGGCCGCATCTTCAAACACTTCATATGTCCCTGTAGCTCCATAAATAGGACTGATCCCCCATCAGTGTAAAGACCAGCTGCTAATAAAGGTTCTCTGATCTGAAAGCAGAAGCGAAACTCTGTTCCGTGCTGTAAGTGGACTTCGGAGCAGCTCTGAAGCTCACAGCATGCTTTGCCCCTCACTTAAGACCTGGCTGTGCCAATAGGCAAAGCAGCAGAACTTCAAACTCTCACAGTCACATGGCCCAATCCCATGACGACTGCAGGCCTTTTTATAACCACTGTTTTGCCAGTGGAGACTTTATTAATCCATGGAATTTTACCAGCGTCACACCAGCCTCATCTCGCAAATAATAGTAGAGAATTTTTTCACATTACGGTTTCGGATAAAATTGCCTGTTTATCCACACTAATTTTTTATTTCCCATGTTTATGAGCACAGCATAAAGACAGGATTGAGAGGTTTGTTTACTGTGTTGCTAAGTATTCCTATGAATAAGGTGTCTCATCTAAGTAATTTTGAATGAAGTGTAATTCTTGGTGCCAGACATATTGATTCCAGAATCCCGGAATTCCTGGAATCATGTCATTACAATGTTTCTGTACGTTTACAGAAAATGGTGCTGTAAACAAAGGATAACCGGTCAGCATTGAGCTTCAGGGAACATGAACCATAATGACATCATTTAACAGAAGAATGATCCATTTTCTGTTTGCATTAGTATTTGTGTCCTAGGCAGGAACAGCTCAAAGTTGACATGATTAAGTCTAAGAAGTTGTGTAGTGTGGGATGAGGACTAAATCCTGACATTCCCTTCTTGCCTTATGAGAATGAATCAAATCAACTCTAATTGGCTCTCAACCATAAGCAGACCGGATAGATATGGACAGTGATCTCCTGGGCTGTAGGACCCAATTTTGTTCATCAGTAATATTCCCATGACTTTGTTTCTACTAATTTGGAGCCCTGAAGATTAAAAGCCACACCCATTTAAACACAAACAGAGCCAATACATGTCTCCAATTTTCTTAGGCAATAAACTTCCATTAGTTAGGCAGACTCACACAGAACTTCCTAAACAAAAATGATGATTAAATGCAGCAGGAGAACCTCAAACTCCAGGCATGAGAACACATATGCTGCCCTGAAGCCGCTATAAGCCAGCATGACTGCTTCTTTTTTTGTAATGTGTGCAAAGCATGATTAAGTTTGTTTGTAAAGATATGCCCATTACTACTATTATTATTCTACCCAGCCATCTTTCATAACAACTTACCCAGTACAGGGCTGGGAGGGAATTGCATCTGCAATCTGTGTCACTGAGGACCTCCGAGGGGTGCTGAAGGTTCTGCAGAACGTGGCTATGGTGTCTGCCAGGACAGCTGACCTTCAGGCTCTGAACAAACACACACACACACACACACACACACACAGCACAGAAAGACCATAACCACTAACAACACAATTAAATCATTCCTTACTCAATCTATATTCTAACCACTTACCTTGATTAAAACAGAGGGAGGGATACGGAAACAGAGGGTACAAGGCAGAGGAATGTTCTTGATGCCACATTGTGGGAAATTCGGAGACACCAGTTTACCAGCTGAATATCACTGAATTGTGCATCGAAGAATATCTCCACACGGCATAGAGCGAACAAGCAAAGTGTACAGATACAGTGTAGGGCTCATTTGAAACCCCACCTGTAAATTGTGAAGTAATAGCACTACCCACAGATCCATTGGGCCACTTGATATTAATGATATTGTTGCAAAACACACTGACATCACCGTAACACCGTGCACAGCACATGTTGCAGTATAACGATCTACATTCAACTTTAATTTGGGGATAGAGCACAGTAAGTCCACTTCTGTAGCAGTCCTTGTGAAAATGATTTCCAGGCTTCGCTTTCCATAGTAAAACCTCTGGCAATGGCTTCCTCAGCATCTGTTCTGCATGCCTTTTGTGTTCACTTAGTGCTCCAAGCCAGTTAGAGAATCAATAAACCTTGGCTGTTTAAGCCCGCACATCTTGTAATCAACTAACAATTAATACAATTTACTAACTGACTGAATGGTAGGGCACCTGTTCAGATCCAACTGCCTGATTTTCCCATCTACTGTGTCAGGATCAGTCTCCTTCTGTATGTTAGTTCCCTGTTTGGCCAGCAGGTGTCGCTGGCCATTCCATTTCGTCATACCTCCTAATGTGTTCTCCTGTTCCCCAGTCCACTGTATGGCTTAATGGACTGAGTGGGCAGCTGTGTCATGCAGGCTTCCTTTTGTTGCAGGTTCTATGTTTATAATTAAACATCTGTTTTTTTGTATATCCCTGGTTAATTATGTATTGGTGTATTTCTGTTTTTGCTCCCTGTTGTTATTCCCTATTTGCAGTATTGTTCTGGTACCCTAGTTTCTAGATTTCCTAGTGTTTGAGTCTGTAGTGATTATTCGTTACTCTTACTTGTTGCTTGTTAATCACTGTCCTTAGTGTTCTGGTTGATTTAGTAATAGCCCTCACCTGTGCCTTGATGAAGCTCTCATTATTTGTGAATTTAAGTGCCTGCCCTTCCCTTGTTTTTCAGTTGATTGTTGCATTAATTCTGTTTGCTGTAGGTTCCGTGTGTTTGATTCCTGTATGTTGCCTACATTTGTTCCTGCATGTTTCTTGCCTGTGGTTCCGGCAAATTGTTTGTTGTTGGTCTTCCCTGTGTTCAGTTTACCCTGTTGCATTCTAGTTTTTCCCTGCCTTTGTTTTGACCCCTTCTTGTCCCTTCATTTCTTGTTTGTCAGTTCCAATAAAACCCCTTGTTTCCAAGCAGCTCTGTAGATCATCCCTTCTGTCATTCTCTGCCATAACATACTGACCATATCATCTATTGGGTCATCTATTCTCTCTGGCCATCGATGGGTGATCTATAGTTTCGAAACCCACAGTAGATGGTGTTATCATACGCTGTCTGTCACCAACCAGCTTGACCTGCTCATAATTTCATTAAAACCAGGTAGCTATTGATGGTATACTTTGATACCACCCACTTACGCTTGTTTCTCCATGTCCCTCATATTCTCAGTCCACACCTGTCTGCATCACCTCCATGCCTACCTCAGCTAATCCAGTGCTTGATTATTGGTGAATTAATTGAGTCAAAATATCCAGTTGTACACAATACATATTTAACAGCTGGGGTTACCTAAGGAAAGAACATCTTTCATCTCAAAGAAGGTCAGAGAGCTCCATAACTGTAAACTTCTTGAGTTGCCCAAGAGGACACATCCTCAAACAGCACACAAGCTTGTCATCATTACGGCCATGTGATAGTGGTATGACTAGACCACATTAAATCAGCTCAATGTTTCAAGTATAAAAATAAAGGCAAATTGACCCTGTTAAGCATGGTTTGTGTCCTGTTTCAGTAATGGTGCGGTACCAGCACTGTAAAAATTCTGATGAAAATAACAAATTAGAAAAAAGAAAAAAAGAAAAAAAAATTTAGTAAATCGCCACTGGTAGTACAACTTACGCGATTCCTACAATGTGTAAAGGGGCAAAAAAAAAAACATTGCATAACTTTTGACTTCCTGCCATCCCAGGCTCCCGTATTTCTTTCCTGGCCTTTACGATCACCACAGGAGGGATGAGACATCGCGCTTCATGAGTCACAGCAGGCAATGCCTGGCTTTCCAGCATCACCAGGCATGAGTCATGGCACTGGTGGTGACTGAAAACCAGACCCTGGCTCGCCGTCTGTCCTTCTGAAGGGCAAAGTGCCCCTTCCTTGCTTTAGCACTGGGGCAGAGTGTAACTCAGCAGGTTAGGAATATGAGCCTGTGTCTGAAAGGGCACAAGTTCAAATCCTGTAGCTGGCAGAATAATCGAATCAACATTGGGCCCAATGAGAAAGGCCCTTAATCTCAATTGCCCCCGGGACACTGAGCATGTTCAACCCCAAACTTTCCTCGCTCGTCCTCAAGTGCCTGCTAAAGAAACAGATGACTGGGAACATGTTAACCACTCAACAATGGAACGAGAAGTAGGTACCACAAATTGAAAACAGGCCATGATGATGTCAAATTTTACGGAAAGGCTGCAATAAGGAAAATGTTACTGGCCAGATCTGTGCTTTTTGTGGCTGGGGTGAGACTCTGGAGAAATCATCAGAAAGAAAAGTATCTCCTAAACTTTTCATTTGAGAAGTTGTACGGAGTCACTTAGACAAGAAGAACTGAAACTACCCAAAAGACTCGGCAGAAACATTTCTGGGTTACCGCTCTCTTGGGAACATCGCTGCGAATGAACATAAAAAAAAAATAAATATATAAATACATAAATAAGTAACAGCTTCACGGTTGCATAACATATTGCACGTAAATCTCCATAATCGTGAGTAATTAAAAACACTCCAAAACTTGCTCCACCCAAATGCGCATCCAGGCTCTGTAGCGGTATTAGCTTTTGATTATGATCAGAGGTATCGACACCATACTAAAGTTGTTAACTTTTTAGCTTGGTATGTCATTATTATTATTATTATTATTATTATTATTATTATTATTATTATTATTATTGATGTGCGTACTTTAACGCTTATTTTTACTTTATAACCCATGTTACCATTTCCCTTTCCAGGTCTTCCATATTAATACTGTATTCCACAATTAAATTTAATAAACTTATTTAGACACAGAAAAAAACCATTAGCCTTGCATGATGAATATCAGTATGAAAGGTATATATTTTCCTCAAATGGTATAAAATATCTGTGCAAGTGTCTTGCCCCATATATCCGCAGCACTATCCGCCAGAGCTGTGCATTACTAACTTGCTTATCTGTCCTCCATCCGCGACGCAGAAACCCCAGCGTAAGAATATTGTACGCTGGGAGACTCGCGAGATGAGCCACGGCCTCAAAGAAACTTGTTTGTTTTTTTCTCCCCCTCGGGAATAGCGGATAGGCCCACGAAATTACCGCTGCGTTTTAATCACGCATTCCATACATATGCATACTACAGATTCATTGATGTGATTTTTCAGTCATGTGTATGTTCTACATAGGATTCTCCATGATTACTGATGTGACTGACTTTACACAAATAATACTTGGAGCAGCCTTCAAGGGAAATGATGCTGGATACCCGAACAGAAAATCTGTCTACAACATCAGTGTTCAAGCACAGAAATAAGCATTACATTTCTGAACATAATATATTCATATAGAGTACAGGTTGTGTCTGCCTCCACTTTCTCACTTTCTAACATTGATATGTATTTCTTACACGGATGACACATGACCATCATAACAAGCATCTGTCCACACACTCAGGCCCTGTTTACACTTGGTTTTAAAATGCATCTTGGGCAAATGGATCACAATTAGATTGCCGAGACACCTTGCTGTTTACACCCATCTCCACCATGCTTCTCCAAGTTCTCCAGCTGACTGCTTGTATTAAGGTTTCCTTTCCAGCTTTACCTATGACACCCTATTCCAAATCCCAGCCTGGGTCTCAGTCTCACTGCAGCATTGCTCTACCAAAAACACAGCTCAGGATATAAAAGACCTTCCGTATTCTGAAGGCAAGATTAAACTGCTTTAATTTACTCTGGGTTTCCCCAGTGACGTCACTGTCATCCGTGTCATGTTTCAAAACGTAGTCACCATCAGAAAGCTCCACCCGAAGTGGAGCTACAACCGTCTAATGCGGAGGACCCTATTACCACAAACAACCCCAGTGGCAAATATGGGGCGGGGCCACAGGGCTACTGGCAGCAGCTGTAAGCTGATTGGCCCTATAGTGCTCCATTCCCTGTCACTCACCACTTCCAAGCATATTATTGGCTAATGATCATTTATACAGAGGTCTATCTATCGGCCCATTTTTTGAACCAATATCCTGGTTTCCACCCTTTTTTATGTGAAAGCGCACCAATTTTATTTAACTACTCTTGTGGTTCAGAACCTAATCTCAATTTATTGTTCCTCATATGAAATAAAAAAATTAAAATATTGCAGGTAGTGCTCTATCCCCAAGCATTTAGTGGGTCCCAGCTCTTTATTTTTACTTTTTTCAATACTGTACTTTTTCAGTTATGTGATACACAGGCTCTCTCCATTTCAATGTAATCTGTTACATAAACAAGTGAGGCTAGACCTTATAATGGTCCCACTGCAGTGGTCTGGTTTTATAAGTGTATGTGAACAAGGCTGACTCTTACCTTTGGTGCTAATCGACTGGGACAGTCAAATGCGGTTTCTTTGCAGAAATCCGTAAGCTTGAAGCAGGGGCGTAATTAAGCTCTAATGAACACAGGACCTAGACAATAAAACGGGTCAATATTCATTGCGCTATGCCAGGTGGAGCAGAGCAATAACATTAACCTGACCATTTCCAGGGCAGAGGACCAAATGAAAACGAGTTCATTTGTCTGTCTAGTGATGTGGCACCTTTTCTGCTTCTTTCGTCCAGTTTCAAGACAGCAGCCTCACATTCTTTAATCTAAGGCTACAGTATCATATTATCCTGCTACTTCAAACCCCAAAGCGGTTTCCCCAAATAGGCAGCGCATGGGGTCAAATTTGGCCCGCAGGAAAATCCCTCCAAGTCCTGTCTCAGGAAAAGTAAGAGTTGAAGGTGTGGTTCAATTATTATTATCATTATTTTTTTGTCTACGCTTCTGAGAAGCAGAAAATCCTGCACTGAAATATTGTACTCTTTATTTATCAAGGAAATGGTGTTATGGGCCAGAGAAACAAATTGGTCCGTTCCAACAAAAGGAGAACATATACAAACTCGGTCTGTCTTTTCATACTTGAAAAGACACTGGTCTCTCTTGTGTCACCCCTTAGCAATCTACACAGCTTTAGGAGTGCGTAAATCACAATTTAAAATAAAAAAAACACTTGCAAAACATACAACATTCCTAAAACTTTGTTGCCAAAAGATAATATTTCAGATGCTTGGAGAGTGTGCAAGTGAGGAAGGTTAGCCTAGAAAAAAAATTAATCCTTCTGGTGAAAACATTCAGAGCTGTGCACTTTCTTGTAAGCTGTAAGCTAGACAAAAGAAATGTATGCAATTCAGATACCCCGTCTGTTACAAAGAATCTAATAAAATGGCAGGAGAATTGTAACATTGTAAAGCTCCGGCTTAGCCGTTAACAAGCATAGCCTTAGAGTTAGAATACAAATATTTTCTCATTTTTGCTAATAGTCTTGGGTAACAGCACCCTCTGCTGCAGAAAGGGAGGTTTTGCATCACAGTGGAATCCAAGTTCAGATAGATAATTTAAATAATTCTGAAATTACATTCTGAGTTACAGCAGGAAAATACAAAAACAAACTACAAAAGGAAGCTAACGTAACATAAATACAGTGCAGGCAGGTCTCGACTCGTTCCACTCTTACATAAGTCAAATTCTACGTAAGTCGGACAGATGGATAAATAAAAGTAAAAACTTATTTACATACTTACATTGCTTTTTTGCGTTTTTTGCTTCGTAAAAGCTTTTTTAAAAAAATATTTTTGTTTTAGTTATTAGAATGTTTTTACTGCTGTAACCTGCACTTATTTAATCGTTAGTACAAATTTCAAAGACACGGTAAAGAATTTATATAGTTTGAAATGCTAATACTCTGCCCTTTTAAGCTAACATTGTCCTTAAGTTGGATTTACTCATTTGCGTTCAGACAGTAGTATTGACCCACACTGGGAAATACCTAACAAAGGTAACTGATGCTTGACTGTTGTAACATACTCTTTAAAAGCATTGCGCTAGAAGACTTTCGGGCCTAATTTCAGGACCAGCTCTCTCGTTTTGAGTGTGAGACTCCCGCAATTGGGTTCAATCTCATGCTAAGCTTGTAATTCCTCCCGCAAATTTTACAGTTCTATCCAACTGTGACTAAGGGGAGCTGGATATCCAGCATAAATAATTTGTTCTTTCTAATGGTGGAACTCAAGTTCACTTCCCTGCAAAGATTTGTTCTTTTCGTTCGTTTCGTTGCGCTTGTCCTCAGAAATACAACGTGAATGCTGCTTCAGTCCTAGATTTCAGCCAGTGAGAGCCAGTGAGGCATATAAGGGCATTCTGTAAGCAAGCATATGATTGGCTGGAAACTAAACCTGGGACTGAATGGATATGAACAACCGTGCACCCACTCATTCACCAGCTCGGTCACTCCTTAGCACAGGGGTGTCAAACTCCAGTCCTGGGGGGCTGGAGCCCTGCATATTTTTGGATTTCCCCTCATTTAACACCTGATTCAACTCCTTGTGCTAATTACCAAATAGCTTTTGAGCTGAATCATTTGTACTGGAACAAGAAAAGAACTAAGCTACACAGGGCTCAGGCCCTCAAGGACTATAGTTTCACATCCCTGCCTTAGGGTCTCTCATTCTGAATGAGTTAGTGAGCGAGTGGATGAATGAGAGGGTCCCTCATTCACCACTCACTCACCTAATCAGTCCACTCCTTTGGGTATCTCATTCTCGTTTTGAGTGAATGAGAGACCCGCACGTCGGTCGTGACTAAAATACACCATCTACTGGTGAAGTTTAATAGCCTACATGTACTTCTGGATGCTGCATTTGGATTTTAGAGATGCAACATTTTTAATATGTAGAACGATTTTAAGCTTCGTTAGCGTTTGGAAACATGAGTAGCTATGGTACGTACAATGTTGCCAAGACTTCAACAAATGTTATTTTTCTCACACGACCTATTGGTAGTATTTAGGTTACTTCTTAGCACCATTTAGCCTAAATAATAGCCAATATTTTGCCATATCGGAACACAAGAGTTTCAGAACTATTTTATGCAACAGGGAATGTGACTAAACAATTAAGTTGGAGAACGAATCAGAACGAATCTTATAGCCTAGATGAACTGAATCAGACTATCTGCGTTCCAAAAAGAGTCATTTTGTCTGTCCTTAGTTCTTTCAATTGTCATCTGCTTATTATTGATTAATATCCGATCTTAAGCGGTTCTTTCCGTTCTCTCACTATATTTCAGAGGAACAACGACGCTCATTGGCCCTGCTACACATACTGATTCTCCCACATACCCACCTTGCGGGTGGTTGTCCTCGCCTCATGCGCAAAGGAGGAGGAAGTCGATGTCAGTGATCTTTTTAGGGCTGGACCTCAATTATGTGCGAAAAGCATTGTATTAGCCTACATGTTTGACCTGTGTTCTGCTGTGTCTTATATTATGGGTTTTAAAATATCTTGGTTTGTTGTGCTTAGACGGCTAATTTGCTTTGCGTGGGTGTCGTAGTTCCCGTTGTGTTTACTTGTTCTGCGTTGTGTGCATTGTAAACGTTATCAGACACGCTTAATTTTACTAGCTAGAATTGAGTCATCTAGCGTTTCTAGGAAGCTACTTATTTGGCATTTAGCAGGCAAAGTTGATCTTTCTCTCACATACACCCACAGACAAACTACTGATAAATCAGGTAATTTCAGCTTCAAGGTAATATTTCAAAAAGTAAGTTGACGAAGGTAAAACGGTAAAAACAGACCAGCATCAAAATCCAGCATTATGAAATACAGGTGCATAAAAAATCTACTCATTGCCATTTCTCATTCAATCCGTTTCAAATTTCAGTTGTGACTAACCTTAACGTTTTTATTCAGCAAACAGTTCATAAATAGCCTAAATACATGAATTTTATTTTTCATTCTTGATACGGCTAAAAGCATTTTCCATATACGAAGGACTATATATACTCCGCATCGCGTTGGCAAGTTCTCACATGCAGAACAAAATGGAGCAGTGCTCCCTTTAAAAAAGAAAAAAACGTGGTAAATTACATCAAAATGTGAGTTATACTTTTCGTAGTTCCTTAACGATATTATAAACTCCGAAACACGCCAGGAGTTATTAACATTATATTTTTAAGTAAACTGGTATTTAAACGCACAATCTCAGGAAAGAAAACCTAAAACAATTACTTGGTATCATTAGCATTGTCAGACATAATTAACCTATACATTTCTCTGACTTGTTTTAAAGAAAAATGAACATCGAGTTCAGTCGAGTAAATCAACGCAAATTTCAACCAATCGACGAAGGTCATGAGTTTCATTTTAGCGCATCATCGGATGCTTTCCAAGTACCACGCAGAAACGTCTGCGCAATTTATATCCGACAGCATATATATATGCCTCATACGAAATTTTTGACAACATATGTAAAATATGGATTATTACTTCGTCTTGCTCACACCTTTCGTTCAATGAAACGTTATATTTGTTCTTATTTTATTTTGTTTGATTAATTTTTTTTTTTTGTCTCTCTCTTTCCCAGGGGCAGCCGACCCGTCGATTTTCGGTAAGCTGATTTTCAGCGCCACGTGATCCCGCCCAATGTTTGTAAACACGCGTCAGTCACATGTGACGCTGACGTCAGAGAAAGAGTCCCCGCTGCGCGTCCACCAATCGCAATGCGGGGGCGTGGCGAGGGGGTGTGACCTGACGTGACGTGCTGTGGAAAAATCGTTTCGGGAAGGGAGAGAGGCACTCGGGACAGGGGGGATAGTAATCGGTGATAAGGCATAGAGAGTTATTATTCAGGATTGGGAATAGTGGGAATCGCTGTGATGAGTCAGAAATGGGGTGATAGGCCAGGTTCTTAAAAAGCCGTCGCCTGATCCGCAGTGGTCACCAGTGAACCTGTTTATACATGTAAGTAGTGTGTTTTTATTTGTAGGGGGAAATGTATAAATTCTGTGTTTATCACTACGACGCCAAAGGTGCACACATACGTCACACGCGTTTAATCCACTCATACTTAGGCTACTAATAGGGTAGTAATTTGGCCTTATTGGAGTTTCTGCCAGTATCTCATGCATGCGGGATATCTCACTGCGACGCCAGCTTGCTGGCTTCTTGGTGGCGCTTGCTGACTTGCCGTCTTACGGCTTATATAAAGAGCACTGCGTCAGAGAGTAGACCGTCGGATAAACGCTCCGATACGCGCGGTATTTTATCTGCGTTTGGGTACTGGTAAACTGGACGACTGCTCGGTCAGGCAAAAGTGAAGCGCATGATCTGTTGCAATTAACAATGATAATAATAACTATAATATAGCAATAACAGGCGACAGAATATTTTCAAAGACTGCACTGGACTGCGCTGTTGCACAGAGGGAGGCGGGGTGTAAATTAATCGGTAAAAACCTGGCGGGGGCGAAGGGATGTTACGCAGTTCTTATTGGGAGTGCGTATTAATTTTCCCATGGCACCGTGAGCGTTACATGTACAGTTTGTATATCGGGGGTGTCCAAAAAAACACACGCACAAAACGTCATAAACATACATTGATACACGATATATATTTTTTAAATATACTGTTTAAAAAAAGGCAAATACAACAGGATTCTGCGCATCATCATATATGAAACGTCAGTTGTCATAGTTGTAGTTTAGAAGGAAAGATGTTTACGTGGCTGTATCTGAATATATAGTAACAGAATTTGTATGGGCGTCTGCATGCGTATCACAGTAGAACCACAAACCGATTTTTCTGTAACCATTTCACGCAAGAAAGATAACAGCTTTCACGACCCTTGTTCTTGGGTAATGTGCGTGAGTTATTTGAAAGCTGTGTTATTAAACGCAAATAACTACTTTCTTTATTCCTGCAGTTTTTCAGAATAGATGGGCGGATTTAAAATTGCTGCGCACAGTTGATAAGACGCACATAAACCTGCTGTTATGTTTCTGAACCAAGGTGGTCGCTGTTCTGCTTCGCGACACCGCTGTATTGTCATCTGTAAAGGCTTAGGAATCACCTCACACATGTACAATAAATGAAGGGGTGGCCTGTTACATTATACTGCCATCCATCAGGCTATCAGTTTCAGGCAATTGTTTTAGCATTCTGATTATTAACGGAAGCAGTGCCAATATTAACAGGGCGTAGTACCTTTCGTAAGCAAGAAATAATATAGCACTGACGACCCAAAAAAGAGGAAAACATCCATAACATCACAAAACTGTTAGTAATAAGGTTGTTTGTGGTCCGCTGACTTTGTGACTGTTGTAAATGCAGAATTAATAGGCCTAACTGTCCCAGAACACACTAATGGGCAGGTTTGTATACGCCTGCGGCTGGTCGCACGTTCTGCGATTATCCACATGTTCTTTGACCCTATTGCCATCCGGAGTTGGAGATCCCACCATGGGGATCCCACCAGTGGCCCGGGACAGTGGTTTGTTGCACTTGTGTGCCGAAAAGCGAGGCAATGGGAAGCCAGCCAAAGACACAGCTCCCTGTGTTGGGGGTGGGTGAGAAGAATTGACTCATCACCATGGAAAGCAGTCGGCAGGATGCTGGACAACACAAAGCACTTTGGAAGAGAGATGTAGAGCGATGGAGGGGCCACAGGGTGCCTCTTTATTTATGCCTTATGGACAGTAATTGGAACAGGGAGGAAAAAAAAAAAAACAAAGTTTTGATGACGCTAGTGAATGAAGTTAAAACCGGCAGGACCAGCTAACAGTGACTCATGGTGAAGCTCATTCTCAGTGTGCTGTAGGTAAAAAAAAAATATAAAAGTGCACAAGAGCTTAAAGGGCCGAGGGCGGACGGGGGGGGGAG
>JAODKC010000130.1:21175972-21201225 GCA_026777985.1 Mormyrops attenuatus
CCCCCCCCCCCCCCCCCCCCCCCCCCCCCCCCCCCCGCCCCGGGCGGGGCCGCCGGCGCCCGGCCCGGGGGGGGCCCCCCCCCCCCCGGAGAGTGGTGGATTGGAAGATTCCACAGTGTAGATGAAGCAGCGCTTCCGGTCAGCTGGAACGTGTTGTTTACCATGCTCTCCTGGCAACACATATGACGGCAGATTCCCAAACACATATCCCAGCATAACGGGGGCAAAGGAGCCGAACTCTTCTCCCGCTGGCCGCAGTCTAAGCCTCATTTGCTGGATGTGGGGCAGACAGGTGCACGGCTGATTCCGATTGGCCGAGACGTGGTCTTCTGTTTTTGTTGAAAGTGATGGCGGCTGTTTTGAGAAAAAAATATTCTTGTCAGCATGGCCTTCTGTTTTACAGCCGTGGCCTTAATATATGGAGATAATTTACATTTAAACGACTGCCTCATGCTCATAGAAAAATTAACGCAAACATTTATACCGTTTTCCCTGGATTGACATCCAAAAGGGCCTCAGTTGGGTACTGTTGTTGTTGTTGTTATTTTTGTTTTCCCTGTATTAGGAAGTCATAACCAGGAAGTGATGTAACTGAGGTGTAGGTCCTGCTAATGCCCATCGTTGATCTGCAGATGATTCAAAGGCCTGATTTGTCTTGGTGTGGCACATATGACCGAATTCTGGTGCTGGGAATGATGCTGGGATCTAGCAGGCTTCCTGAACGAGCCGCGGTGCAGATGGAGTCATTTCCTCCAGCTTCTTTCTGCCATGTCTGCCTGAAGTTCTATGGAAAGAAGTGCATTTTTCGGCAGAGGGGGTTGAGGGGGGGTGATGAGGTGTCTCCATGGGACGAGAGGCAGCTTTTGGACCAAGAGGTGCCTCGTTAGGACCATAGAAATTGCCCGGGCCCTTTTTCTGCAGGCCGGGCGGGCGGCTGGGTGCTGACCCTGTAAATTTACGCAGAAGCTTTTCAGCGGTGCCTCTCTCGTCAGGCTGCGTCGGTAATGACACACAGTCACGCTTGGCCATCATGGGATACAGAAATTAGTTCTTTTTTTAGTTTAATCAAAATCGCCTCAAATGCATGGATATGAAGATGCATGCGGACGGTAATCAAACGGTAATGGATTTTTAAAACAAACCAGCATGGGGCAGCCACATCCACAACGTGCTGTTAAACATTAAAGGGTCAGAAATGTTATATCTGCAGAACTTACCTGTATATATATTTACAAATGGATAAAAGGAACAATGAGAGACATACCTGAAGGCACAGCCTGCATTGAAATAAGCCTGAAAGGGACGGTATTTACTTTATACTGAGATATACGGAGTACCGACATATCAGAAGATACCTGCGCAGGTTTGACGGCAGGAGGAGGCTGATGACTTTAGTATTTGGCATCTTTTTTATTTTATAACATTTCTATGAAAGCAAACATTGATTTGATATCTGAGGCGCTCCGATTATAGAGTTTGTTTCCCTTGCAAAGTTTTTAATATGTTCTTCAGGGGGTGGTTATGAGACAACTGGTTTCCTGTGGATGAACTGGGCCGAGAAAATCGGGGCCTGGGTCTCGACGGTCGGCCAGCGGAGCCCGATAATTTTGTTGCACCGCAATCGCAGATGCCCAGCGTGGATTGGGCACGTCGTGTTGCCGGGGAGATTTCAGCATCAGACCAGAGGATGGTTCCAGAGGCGGTGAAGAAGCCTGTGGTGAAGGTACAATAAAAACTCAGGCGGCCGGTCGTTGGTCTTTAGAGCCCAATGACAGGAAGTATTGTTTATAAATTATCACACGATCACAGGAGTGGAATTTTTAATGAACCCGCACATGGAAATGCAAGCTCGCTCAGAAAGTTAGCATGTTCATGTGTTACATCGTACAGAGCAGATGGCAAAAATCAGATTACCAAAGGCTTTTAGAGACCTCTCAGTGGCTTTTAAATGTGCCGTTTATGGTGTTGTCCGAACAGTTTACCTCTTCACAATGAACTGAAATTTGTAAAAATTTAGTACCTAGAATTTCTCAAACAGCCGTGTAAAATCATTTCCTTCGATTGCGAGCCGCATCAATTTCGCCTGCACTCGGCGTTTGATTAAATTAGCAATCCCCTCGCCTCCGCAGTGGCGGTAATAGGTGAAAATGGTGTCAGTGAGCTCCTGGGTGGAGCTTTCTGGCGAAAAGACACAAAGAACAGCCATCATTTGGAAAAGGGCCGGGCTTGACGAGCCTCTGCTGTGATTTTTTAGTTTGCTTTTATCCCCCAATGGCGTGGCTGCCCCTTTAAGCCTTAATAAACATGTGGTGGGTCAGAGGCCGGAAGACAAGCGAAGTCTGAAGAAGCGACATGGAGCTGAAGGAGGGAGAAGCCAGCGGTACGAGAGCCCCCCGGGGTCCGAAGAGCTTAACAGAGACGTTTATTTTTATTACCCTGTAATTAACCCCTGAACTTGAGCTTGTCTACCATTTCCCCTCTAGGCTCCTGGGCTCTGACTTCCCAAATTCCCATGTAAAAAGCCCCGGGGGGGCATTTACTTTGGGACGCGGGAAAGTCTGTGATGCCGCGCGGGTGATGCTGCTAATTCGTATGAAACATACGTCCGGCGTGGGGACCTGGGGCGTGGTGATTTGTTATTGGTAGGCATGTGGGGAATTTGCGTCTTCTCCCCTTTGGTGTGTGGATGTTCTTTACGTTCCCCAGGTGTCTGTCTGCCCCCCCCCCCCAACAGTGCACAGATATGCAGTTAGCTGAAGTGGCATTGCCCATAGAGAATGATTGTGTGTGTGTGTGTGTGTGTGTGTGGGGGGGGGGTTATGCATGTCTTATGTGATTAAAAACTTGTCATTTTCACATTGTAGGGACCAACTTAATTTTATAAAAATCTGTGACTGCAATCAAGAAACAAAAAATGTCAAAAGTCTTATATTTTGTTTGGTTACTTATGGGTAAGGTTAGGGCTGGATGGGGGTTAAGGTCGTCATTTTGGGATGAGAGTTTTCCACATAGGAATGAGTGGAGAAAGGAGAGTCCCCACAAAGATATAATTACAAACATGCGTGTAGGTGCGTGTGCTTGTGTGATCAGCTGATATCCTCTCCAAAGTTTACCCCAGCCTCTAAGCGCCCCCCCCCAACCCTGAATAGGGTATGTGGTTAGAGGATGAATGGATGGATGGATGGATGGATGGATATTATGTATATTAAGTTAAAAGTTCTATATTTTTGTGTCATTTGTAATTTATAATACTGCAGTAAATATTTCATTAATATTTTACAAATGTTTCAGAAATACTTTATTAGTGCCTTAATACTTTTTTAAATGTAAAAGTACTGTTGAAGGTTTTTCTTGAATGTGCGTTGCTTATTGTCTGTCCATTCGGCATTGAGTAGGTGTACCTGAATGTCGGGAACCCTTTCATTCCTGTGGTGCCTTCACTGTGAGCATGGCTTTCTCTTGGCACACGGAGCGACGCATGGAGCTCTTACCGCCTGCCGCGAAGTTCCAGGGGTTTAGGGTTGCAGGAGAACAAACAACAGACACAGGAGAGCGAGAAAAGGGCGGAGAGAGACAGGGAGTCATTTCGCCATTTGCGCAAGATGTGTGTTTTATTTGGCTCCCCCCTCCCTGCCTGGCAGGGGCCCGTCACCACTCACATCCGGGACGTCATCTTCGAGCCCACGCCCCTCGCTCCTGAGGTTGCAAGTCAGATTGCAAGCAACAAATAAAACAACAACGGATATGGTGGGGGGCGTGGCTCTCGTCAAAGGGCACTGATGCAGATAAGGAGGATCCTAAATGCAATCGGAGAGCAGGGTGGAGAGTGGTTGGCGCTGCACGTATTCTAGCTCAGAAAGTGCTATCATATCGTTTCAGCGGTACGGCCTGGAACAAGAGGCAGTAATGGAGGCAAGTTGTGAGTGACCCGCACCTGCCTGTATTTCTCCAGCTGGGCTGAGGGGGCCGTTGGCAGGCCCAGCCGGGGAGGGGCTCAGTTCATCCTTTACACATGTGTCTCTGGTGCTCCCGGATGGGGGGGGGGGGGCTGGTCTCTGTATCGCCTTGTGCCCTGGCCCTTTCTTAATCCAAGGGCCTTTCGTTGGAGGTATCTCTCAAGGACGTGCGAAGTCGGAGCTGAGGACTCGTTACCCTGTTTGACTGACTTATTCAGGTCATTTGAATTAGTCTGATTTAACACACGCAGTATGAGTCATCTGCTTTTTTAAAATAACCCCGGTAAAACCATCAGGAACCTGTTACCGAATTGTTGACCAAACACTTCTGTTACAGCGGCATTTTGTTTGCCCCTGACTCCAGATGATAAAACTTGACCCAGGGGTGTTTCGCGAATGAGGAGCTTTTCAAAGGGCTGAGGAAGGAGGAGATACTATCCGAGTTTATTTGTAACACGGTCATTCAATACCGCAGCCAGAATCCAGGCTTTTTACGAGTCACGACAAAGACACACAAAAATACACACGCAAGAACATACATGGTCTTAGGGGAGGCTGCCGAAGTCATCGGCCATTGCAACTGCGGCCATTGATTGCAGTATGGCGTTTTTTTTGTACGTTATTAATCTGGCCTTCTATATAAACCATAAATAACCCTACCCTACAAATTTTCATGCATACAATTCTGTCCAATTAAGTGTTGTGGGGAAAAAAGCCCCTACTGGTATCATCAGGCAGGATCGGTGTCTAAAGTCCAAGCTAAGGTGTGTCCAATATGAACGGCCAGGAGTACGGGCCAAAGGGTCATGTGACGGGGGCAGCAGGGATATAGGTGCTGCAGTGACATCGTGACGTTAGTGACAGAATGTGCGTCATGCTTGTTTAAATGAAGATGTTATGCTTCCATAAAAGGTACATTACAGAGGTTCTGCTGGTAGGATTAAGATTTTCAGTTTGGAAAAGCCCTCAGCCGTGGCCATGAAACGGAGCCACGGACACAAGTGGTCCTTAATGGAAGGTCACAAGAATCGAGATCCTTTGTCTGCGCTAACGCCGTCGCCCAGCGCCTCACTGGCTCTCCAGTGAGTGGGCAGGGTGGGGGGGTAGACAATCAGCCAGGGTTGAGTTTCAGGCCGAAGGGCGTCCCTCGGAACTTTAAACGAGCGATTCACTTGCCAACACCCTGGCACTGTTTTATTGGTAGGGTAAATGAGCAGCAACTGAAGACTTGGAAGGTTGTTTGTGTTGGGGGGGGGGGATCTAGGCACTGTGTCAGTAAGACCGCCATTGGTTACACCCACCTGATCCTAAAAAAAACCACCGGCCTCCCACAACATCTCTCTGCCGAAGGCAACCTGCACGGCCAACTATAGCCTGACGTACATAAGCGTACGGTTAATAATTTCCATCAGCTTATGCCGTCTTTGAATTATTGGTACTTAATAAAAATCTGAGAACGCCCCATGCTATTTTCAGCAAACGGTGATCAGCGACTTCAGGAAACTGCAGGGAAGGGTATGTCCTGGACGGACGGAGGTGGAGGCGATCATAAGGAACACACGGGCATAGAGGGCCCTGACCGGGGGAGCCAGACCTCTGCATGTTCGGGATGCCGGGCTGCCTGGCCGATTCCACACTCACTCGGAGGCTGTGTGTCTCGGTCTCTCCAGATCTTTTGCTCTGACTTCATTGCAGGATTACTCGGGATGTTAGACACTCGGGCTTCCTTACACAGAGCCTGTGGTGCAAAGAAACGTGAAACATTTACAGCAGAAGTGAAAAGGTTAGCGGAAATACAGGGGTTTAATATTGTAGAGGGGAACAATTAAGCCACAGGAATGAGTGTGGGGGGGGGGGGGGGCGCAGTAAACAGGATCCTCTGAGGAATGAGTTTAAGACAGCCGGTTCAAACACGCTTTCCTTTCACTCGCAGAACAAAGGATATGGTAACCTGACACACACAGCCTGTGTATCTTCCCTCTGTTGGCCAATTCTTTCCTCTCTGGTCTCCCCCCCCCAGAGTTGGGCTCTACAGATGACAAATCTGAACTGTGGGGCCGTGTGGACAAGGCTTTCCAGTGTCACGAAGCAAATATTAGTCCTTACATAACAAGTGTCGGTACCTACTGATGTGGCAGAAAAGTATGTGTAGGGGTTGGGCGGGGGGCAGAAGCGTTCCTGTTTTAATTTAAGAAACTGTTTCCTCCTGTTCTTTTTTTGGGGTCATAAGTTCTACATCTGTGTTTTAATTTTCTTTCATCTTCTTCAAGGTACTTTGTCACCATGGCTGTCTTGTTTGGTGTTGTCATGACAGTGTTGTGTAAAGAAACGAAATAATCATGATATGTTGTGCTTTACAAGGACTGCCACGTAATGGAATACATGCTTTTTTTTTTTTTTCGTCTGCTCTATCCAGGTCCTGATTAAATAAATTTCCTTTTTTGTCAGGGCAGATCAGGTTCCTGGCAGAGTCATTCCTAGTTGGGCATTTTTTTTTTCAAATTACGTCACACTTCAGCAGATGGATAACCCAGGAAATGGAGGTGAGTGGCACATGATTTTAAGAAATGATTTCAAGAAATGATTCAGAAATAAGACATGTTATAAGTATAACACACTTAACTGCAAGCATATCACATTTTGAATTTAGGGGTTCTAGAACCTTTAGCCCTTTAAAGGGTGCTATAAACCATTATACGCATTATGCTTAGGCTAATAAAAATCTCTCTTTGGCTCTATTTCTGGCTGGCTTGGATTCAGCAGACGTCTAAGGCAGCTTCAGAGTTCAAAGGTCAACACACCCGTTTGAAGTCCTGCGCCTGTCAGTGCAGTATGTCTTCTGGAAAACTCTCACAGTCTTTATCTTCCATTCAGAAATCGGAAAGTATCTGCTAACATCTTTCTTACTTTTGTGACTTGTATATGAATTGGATCATTAGTAAATGTGATGGATTTCAAACTGGTCCTGGGGTATCTGCAATTTTTACCCATTTTTGTTAAAACCAGCTTCTGTTGTGAAGTTTTGATCAGTGTCCTGTACTTCCAGGGATAGGTTCCAGGCTACATGTAACCCGGCACTAGGTAAGTTGTGTGGACAATGGGACCGCGCCCATGTGAAATTTTGTTTGCACTTAAGGTGTAGCACCTCTGTGGTTCGGGTTTGAGTCCCACTACCACGGCTTTATCATCACTTTTATTAGATAGTCCAGTACAGAGACTTGTGGTTTAGAAGAGTTTGTGTCCAACCTGAGCTGAACTGACATCCCTTCGATAGTGGCCCGTGCCTCAAGCCCTGTTCTTTAGGATTAGAATGTCACTTCCTGTTAGAGACATTATTGTAGATGACATTGTGTATTTTAAAATGGATCGTGTTACTTTGGCTTGTTTTAGTTAATATGTGGTCCTTGAACAATAGTAAAAAATTCTCTTCATCTGAGATGATTAAATACCAATGCATACCTTCATCTTCCAGCCAGTTATCCGGTACAGTGCCACAGGAATCAATTAATCTGCTTAGTGAAATAATTTATGGTCGTAATTTGCATTGCATAGTTAACGGTATAAACATATCTTCAAAATTTCAAGATAAAATCATGGTGAGAATTTAATCAGCAGAAGTAATTAGCAGAATTTAATCAGGAGCATGATAAGAATTAAAATTGATTAATCAATTAATTAAGAGTTCAATGTAGAAAATAATAGCATATAGATATGTGACAGTTACTACCATGCACTGCCAATAATCACAGTAATGTTTATAAGGACTGACAAGTATTGATTATTTACAATTAGGATATTTGTAAAATTGTGGGTTTTTATATGACAATTTAAACAATATTTTGTCATCTCAGAATATAGCAAAAATATAATGAAAACATGCTTACAGTTAATCATACATTTTTGTTGTTGTTGTTGTTATTGCTGCTGCTGTGCGAGTGTTTTCAGTGTAAGAGTCTCAGCCAGTTTCCGGCAACTTCTGCAGGAACCCTGCTGAGAAGACGTACACCTGCAAAGACAGTAAGCTAACAGAGGAGCCATGCTAACAGTCTGCTTCTGGAAGCTGGTTTCAGATGGTGGCTTAGAGTGTCTATAATATGTATCTAGCACCATTTGAAATCAGTGTTCTTGGGGTGGAAATGACTGCTCAGGGAGACAAGCCCCCCTACTGAATGCGTAACTAAAGGCTAGCGTTTTGTATTCACATTTGTCTTCAGGTTCCTCTTTTTAGTAAAACCCATTTAGCATAAAATCCCACAGCATAGATTTTGTTTGTGGGAAGGAAAGGACTGGATTTTGAAATTAACCAATTCGCAAAAAGAACCTCAGGTGTTATGTGTCTGTTTTGTTTTATACTTAGAATTTTAAAAAGTATACTTTTTACTTGTGTTGCTGTGGTACAGGAAGTAGCCTGGGAAGTCACACGTCAGCAGAAGGGCGCCCCGTGCGATCTCTCACCAGGGCTGACTGATTTCTTCTGGTGTTCAGAGTCACCTGCAGCTTTCTAGCACCATTTGAAATCGGTTACAATGTAGGAGGGAAATCGGCACGGAGAACGTGGAAAGACAGTGGAGGAGGGAAGAGTGGAGGGGAAGGGAGATCCCCAGTCTCTGCACGAGGGTCTGTGGTCCAAGATGAGTCAATCGATAACAACCGTCAATGCATGCAAAGCTTGTGAAAATGTTTTTCTTCAGTAGGTTTTGGCCTGTAACCCACAATTTTTTATCGGCTCTGGGTACAATGGACAAAGGATGCGGTCATCGAAGGTCAGTTCTAAAACCATAAATAAGTCAAAACTAAACAGAAGCCTAACTGGTTCCACAGGGCCTGCCACAGCCTGCCCCCTAGTGCCGGGAATCTGTTCCGTCCCCCCCCCCAAGGACTCTGCGGACGCGACCCCGTCTTATGGCTGTCGCGAGCCACCGCTTCGTACCATGGTGGAATTTTCCGCGAGGCCGAAATTGTGCTTTTTTTGGTCTTTGGTTTAAAAGGCGCTGAGGCGTGATGCTTCCTGTGGCGACTGACTCGGGCAGATAGGATGCTGCACGGACTCCATCCTCGATTACGGGAAGGTGCAATCTGGTAATCGGCGGTATCCAGAGGTGAGAGTAGTCACAGTTAAAGGTGAGGTGTCATACTAAAAGGTAAAGCAGTGGTAGGTAAATAAGAAAAACTTTGACCTTTCAGTGTCTATTTCTCTACCCCAAAAAGACGCTGTGTGAATTTTCTCGCCATGTGCTGTCACTGTTCCGGAACGCAGGCGAGACTTCGCTAGACGCGCAGGTTTCATTTGGGGGAAAAACAGCAGAATGTTCCGACCTTCTGAACTCGGCTTACGTCATCACTTGGCACGATTCTGCTGGCCGTAAAACCCGGCGCAGTGGCGGCGTGAAAGACAAGGTTCCCCTCGCCTGTGTGCTTAAAGCACGAAAGCTGCTTCATCTGTGTTTGTAACAGAGGCTCCAGTTTAGAGGTGTCTAAAGACAGCTTCAGTTCTAAATATCTTCATTGCAGTAATTATTGGGAACGTCAGTTGCCTCACCTGGACATTCAGGCACTAATTAAAACAAATTGCAAAGCCAGTGGGACTCCAGTCCTCCGGAGTCAGATTGGCACCCCAGCTGCGAGCAGACAGGCACCCTGTGCATATTCAGCATATGCCAGCCCTGGTTTCCTGCCGGCCACTTCGAGGAACATCGCAGTTAAACGGAGAACTCCTGCACTCCATTCGTCGGGACAAAGAGGAATTTAGATCTAGAAGGAATCGTGAGCTAGGAAACGAGGAGTGCCGTATCATGTATTTACTTGCAGGCTTTGTAAAGGAGGCACCGGTGTTACCCAGCTGAAAATGCAGTCTTTGACGTAGGAGAACCAATACGCGATACGGAGACTTCAACGGGTGTGCTGCGTATGTCAGTGTTTGAAATAAATTTTTGATGTAATGTAATATTGTTTTTATACCACTAGGTGGCACTTCACCGCTGTAATGTAGTAATACAATTTGGTGTCTGAAATACCTCATTCGTGTTCAACGCTAGTATAGCTAATATAAGGCCTGCGCTGCAAAGCTGTGACATGGTACAAACCCAGAAATATGAAGTTACCTAATATATTACAACCCTTCAGTGCGTTGGCTTCTGCAGTACAGCAGTGGTATAATATAGAATTCAGTTAATTGAGGAATTCATTTCACGTGAGTGTAATATAAAGCATTTTGAAGGCATAAGTGAAACAATGGGCTGTTATAAATTAAGGTGCGCACACATGATGGCCCTGTGCCACGTAAATACAGAAGTGTGTACGCCAGGCTCAGCCAGCAGAGGGCAGCAGAGGGAAGCTTTGTGTATTCCATGATGGTGATCAGTAACTGCGGTTTTGGTAGTTGAGACATTTTTGTTCATTACAGTTGATTTCTGACTACAAATATAATTCAGTACAGGTTCATTGCATACCCCTAAATACTGTTGCTATTATAATTATCAGATGGCAGTGTGGGGTTTGTCTTCTGAAAGGATGTTTCAGGGTGTTTGACCTCCACAGTTTTCTTCTAGTTCAGTCAAATATAATTATTGTGGTAAATTTGCTCTGAGCTTGTGGCTAATGATTGGCTAAGTCAACTTGTGGCTAATGATTGATTGATTGTGTAATACTTGCTTTCCCAGAGGTGACCCACAGATGGAGGACCCTGTAGTCACCGCGACGGTACAGCCACAGTTTGCTTTGCTGCACGGAATACACACAGTTCTGCTGTCACATGACTTTACACAACATGAATTGGCTCATCTGATTGGTAAATACGGGAAAGTTGTCAGTCTAAACACAAATATGTTGGCTTGTGCGTAATTTTCTTCCCCAGTTTAGGGTTTGAATGGAACAGTAACAGACCTGAAGGCTGAAGTAAGGGTTGCTGGTCCATGAAGGATTTTCACTAATTTATTTCACCAAGTATAAATGAAATTTCAGGCATAAAAAATAGAGGAAGCTTGAAGACACTTGTTAAAAAGCTTGATCTTATAAAGAGCTTTGAGGAGATTAGGTAATGCTTTGGTTAGGTATTTGGTCATTTTATTGCAGGATTTTGGGTAACACAAAGTTTTACAGGAATGCATCCACTGCATTATAGCAGAAACACGTGTTTGCTATACGGGTGTTGGTTCGAGTCCCCAAGATTTTGGCTCATCCAGTGAGTAACAAAGGCACGTTTGCCAGTAAGCCATATTTTCAGTGAGTCACTGAGAGAACACTGATAGATAGCTTGTTGCTCACTTCATTATCAGTATGGAGTGGATTCTGCCAACTGAGCAATAAGATAGGTCAGCTAATAAGGCATGGAAAAATGAAGCAGTACATTTTTCAGTGGAAACGATAGAACTCAACCACTTACTGATCGTGGGGAAGCATTATGTAAGCATTACGTAATCGTCTTTTCTGTACTGGGAAGTGGGTGCGGTCCTGTGTTGCCATGGCAAGAAATGACATTCATTGGCCTTAGCTCCTCAGTGGGGGGGGGGCATTGGGAGGGTCACCTGGAGGGATGGAAGCAGAAAGATCCAGAGGAATGTGCTGGCACTGGAAGCATTGTGGGATTTTGCTTGAGGGGCTGTACATACAGTATATTATCATTATATTTGTCTTTTGCTCTCATAGGGCTTCTCCCATTTAATGTCACACTCGTTGTTTAATAAAACCTTTCTGGTTGTTTAATCTCCGCTGTCTAGCTCCTTTGTCCTGCCCTGAGAATGCCCTCCTGCCTAGGACCTGCTGTATTTGTATAAATAAATATACAGATTTTCAGGGCATTGCCAATGGGTGACAAGTAAAGATAGGAAGGCTGACACTGGGATATTACAAAGTGTTTGTTTACGTTAAGACACAACAGACACAGAAGTCCTGAGGACAGGAGACACAGGTCAGCGATCTCTTCAAACATAAATAAAAGCACGGGTGGTTATATTAAAACCTGATAGTGCTACATTGATTTTTGTTAAGTAAATTCTCTGTCAGAACTAATATAGTCAGATACTTTCAGATCTAAAGTCTCAGGTCTTATCTAGCTCTTAGGAACAGAACAATTCTGACGTTATCGCTTTAATCAGTTTTTCATTTCCCAAACTCTGTCATCCCTTTTCTGATGAAATGCTGGCAGACAAAGCTACTCTTCCCAATACTGTCACAGTCTTTGGGAAGTATCTGCTCAGCCCCAGGCTGCCTGTTTCCCATGCAGATGCATCCCATTACAGTAGGGTTGGACGAGGGCAGCCCTTGTTCAGCCGACCTTTGTCAGCAGGCTGGGCCAAGCACTACACACAACAATCTGGCTCTTTTTGCACAGGAAGTTGCTTACTTGTTAACGAATCGACTGTTCTGCTGGAACACTGCGGACCATGAGAAGAATGAACCCCCTTACATTGGCTCTGAAAAGACAATGGGACCATCACCCTTTGTGTGATGGTCATCAGAGTACAGAGACCTTACAAAGAATTCATGGACCTTCCCAAAGGATTAAGGTAAAATGCTATACATATTCATTCGTGAAGTGAGATGTTTGTGTTCTGAAAACTCATGAGAGTTAGAGGAGAGTAAACTTAAGAAGCAAATTAAATTTAACTGGATCTCCAGGGCCTTCATTAGTAACGGCAGTAATATGCCACTGCTTTTAGTTTCAGATTTTCCTTGTCTTCTACATTACGCATCTTCACAATGAAATGTGTTTTGATTTCAAAATGTATTAAAAAATGTTGCTTGTTGTCTAATGTGCTACCAAGAGATTTATCTGTTTCTCCTTATCTGCATTCTACTTTAACTTCCTAACATTAAAGATTCTTTCATAAGTTTATTGTGCTGGATGAAGGTACTCAGGTCTATGCACAGAAAATGTTGATACTGACCTCTGTGGATGGTACTTGCTTTGCATGCCTCATGACAAGGTCAGACCGTTCGAGGAAGACGGAGCCACGAGGTTTACGGATTTCTGAAAAGGCCGGGTTTGTGCTTTGAAACTAGCCCGGTCTTACATTCTCAACACAATAACGCACTCCCACAGAAGCGGGGAGTGCCTTCAAACGGACAACAGACATTGAGAGCATCTTATTCCACCAGCATGGGACAGGGAGGCCTGCAGAGAGGAGATAATGGGCAACAAGCGGGCTGACGCCCCCTAACTGGGCTTCAGTGGGGCTTCTGCAAATGCATCACAGCAGATGAAAAATGGGAATACAAAAAACATACAAATTATCAAGTAGCTGTGTTCTGTACCCACGGTCCACGAGCAAATGAAACTAGAGAACAATGCAGTCAGACACTAACGTTAATCACTTGAAAGATGTAAACGGGAACCAGTAACCTTAATGGCAGATCAGCTAACTGTATTTCACAGTTTGTAGGACTATAGCCTCACACTTCCTGGGATGTGTGTTTGAGTCTCATCTCCAGGGGTGTTCACAAACGCTTCCTCTGGGTCCAAGAACACACAGCATGCTGAATTGGGTGTTTCTGAATTAAACATAGTTAGTGTATGTGACCTTTGTCCTCTGCTTACTGAGGCTCCCAAAGCGTAAGAATTTCACATAGTAGTTTAGCAGGTAGCACTACAAATATTCCATGATGTGGGCACTCCTGGGCCGGGGCCTATTTAACTATTTGGCCTTCGGAAAGAGACAACATGCTTTCACCATAACAAGTTTCATGAACGAAGCAAAACCAGAATCCAAAAAAAACAAACAGAAAAGTGTCACCCTCAGTTAGCATGTTGCCACCATTTCAGCTGTATTATGAGTTAAGGTTTGAAAATCACCACCAATAAAGGAAGCTGCTGACTGAGGCCTGGAACAAGAAAGATCCTTTCTCTGAGCGACACAGAGGATTGAGGGGAGAACCCATTTCTGACTATGGTATCGTCAACGTGAAACCCTTATCAGCAACGAAGAACGAAACAATTATGCATTACATGAACATTTTCACATTTTCATACATCTGCTAACGTCTATCAACTAATCTATCTTGAAAGACAAGATTAAAACGGTAAGAAAGGGTGTTGACATCTCACTGACATGAAGTCAAGTGACAAATACATTTGTTCACCACGCCTTATTACTAGTCCCCTGACTGAGACACTTCTATTTTCCCACACCCATACCCATTATCGTTTTTTTTCTGGCTCCTATATTCAGATGCGGCCGGTATTTCCTCCTTGTGAGCTGGATCCATCCACCATCGCGCCTGGTACAAGTATTACCATAACACCCAGGAATTCCATCACTCCAGCCCTCCACCAAGCACCAGCATGCCTCCAGTCTTATCTTTAAGTTGCAGCTTGATCATCGGGAATGCTTGCACCGCATGCAATCAAAAAAACTTTTTGCTGACGTTCTACGTAAAGTGTACGTACGCACGCACTCGCAGACACACATCATTTCTGGATTAGATCGCCAGCTAAACCAATAAAATTATAGGGACATTAAGAATAAAAATAATCAACCCAGAATGGGTGCAGAGTTCTGTGAATATTAAATGCCCACCTCTCTCACTCATAGAGCTAAACTTATTGGAAATGACATCATACCACAGTCTACTCCAACTCGACACACTGGACTGGAAACTGTAACTCCATGACCAAGGAAAACATGAGTGCTTCCACATCGCTCAAAAATACTTAGTGAACAGATAAATGACCTTGGAAAATATTCCTCGGAATATTCCGAGTACTTGGATTTATCTGTACGTTAGCACTGGTTTCGGGGGGGGTTGTTGAACTTTAGCTCTCTCTGCCTGTCAATTTAAATCTATTGTGAATATGTACAGAATATTGTGAATGGGGCAAAGGTATCAGAGGCCCCTCAGGAAGGGATCTCATCTTAGAGGCGGAACTTGATCTAAATCACTTTGCCTTGGGCCTGGGGTTTAACGCGCATAGCTACAAAATATGACAGAGCCAAACTACCAAATGTGCTTAGCGTACTGATCTAGTTACTGGACTCCATAGTAGGATCCAGGAATGAGGTGTAAATGAAATTTGCTTGGATGGCGTGGAAGCTACAGTAACGAGGAACTACGTAGAGTCGCAGTGTCGTTAACTCACTTAAAGAGGCTCATGGGGACTCGGTGTGTAGCGACAAATTCGGTGGTTTGAATCCTCCCAGTCTGCATTTTTACAAGCTCTCCGCATATTTGTGTATATAGCTTTTTACTATAAATCCAATCAGGGCGCTCTGCTGTCATGTCTCCTGTTCTGCAGGATAAGCTCACCATGACATTGTACCAGGAGTTTTATGGCAGAGGGAGTCGCTTCAGTGTTGAAGTTTCTGTAATGTGTTGACATTATCACCATCGAGGATTTCATTACAGCAAACAAATACACAGGACACAGGGATTCCTGGAGGAAGGAAATGCAACATTTATCTTGCCATGGTGTAAATGGACAGGTAAGCAGAGTAATATTCAAAGCACATTTGTGCTCTCTCAAACAGGCAGAACCACAAAACCAGGGAAACCAGGCCGTTTCACTCACCCACACAACCTCACTTTACATCACCATTAGCTACAGGTGTGTAGACAACGTAGGCTTGGGAGGCTTCTGCCATGCTGGGGGTGGGGGACACTGTTGCCTAGCAACAACCCTGGTCAAATATCCATGTCCATACTGAAGTTTCACAATTTCCCAAAAGTGGGAGAGTTTTAGAAGATTAACTGTATAACTATGGTGACCTTACCAGCAATTATAGCAGTCGACTGGTTACTTTCTAGTTCAGATCAGTACACAACACAACAGTCATTAGGCAAAGCCACAAAATGCGGGATATCAAAACAAAATGAACTGTGTAGAAATGATTTACAGTTGGGACTCCACTCGTCACACAACCTCACCATATTTGAAGATTAAAATCCAAAACCAAAAAGGACACTTTGCAACTCTATCCACGTCCCTTCTATTTAATGACATCTGCTTAAAAGGTTTGTCCCTTCCTGAATAAAAGAGTTTACAAAGTCTATCAAAAAAGCCTACTAATGCACAAAAAACCTCCTTGCTCATTACTACTCCAAGGAACAGCAAGTTCTGAAGTAGTTTCCTTCCCTCAGGAAGTTCAACACAAAAACGGCGGAGTATGTCACAACCCAACCCAACATTACGTCAACAGGCTGCAGCAGAAAACAGCCAAGACCCAAATTTTCTATAAAGGTGATGACATGTCAACAGACGGAGAAAAAGGAACAAAAACAAAAATGTAGACCGACATTAGCACATACGGATTTGATACAGTGGCACCACTGTACCATAGCTGGTGTTTTCATGAGCCCCAGCCTGAGGGCTGAACTCTTACGTAAAAATACTTTAGTTGAGTCCAGCGAATTGGGCACAGGTGCCAGTTGCCACAAAAAGCGAAAGGCTGACAAATTGAGAAAGCTCTTAATTTATTGAATACATGAAAGGCACAGTCAGTGGGAATACAGCATGAATCCCAGCCCTGACACTTTTCTATTCCACTGCGATGTACAAGCGATTCGTTTCATAAATAACTTGTTAGGTATACGTATTAGTTTACTGGATATAAAATCAAAACACTTACAAGCAAACTTTGGGTGAATTGATGGTTTTCAGAGAAGCATTTTTCCCAGAATATTTACAGTAATAATAGAGGACAAGTTATGCAAATAATTAAATAGTGCAGTTATTAAAGATTACAACCATGTATACACCTTATATCGATAAATATACCCAGCCACACACACACGCGCACGCTACACAGGCAAGACAGGACAACTATCAGACAGTGATGTAATTACACAGCAGATGTGTTAAACAGCGTGCGGACATGTGAACCCCAACCCTTAATGTGTATATTTAAAGTCTGTCAGAGCAACAAGCACAAAGGACACACAGAAAGCACAGCGGCCAAACTTTAAGGCAGCAAATCACTCTCTGCTCGTAGCCGCTAGGCGAGCAAGGATCATGGTGCGTACAGATAGGGGTGACAGGGAAGCCCTGCTTTCAGGGCACGAAAGGCACATCACATTCCGTCTGAAAAAGCTGCTTTAGTGCACTTCCATTAGGAAAGTCGGTTTACTCCTGAAGCATGTGTACTACTACCTGTTACGCAAGACAGACTTGCTGAGCCTTCCGGAGGAAATGAGGCTTCTCCATGTCTACGAACATGCACACCAATTTCATATGTACATCATTATTAAATTCTAACTGCCTTAGTCATATTAACATTTTATTTAAAAACCTAATAAACACGATAAGTGTGCAAATTTCCTGTGGCACGACACAATACTGTGTCATTAGCAGATGGATAGCTCAGGTCCACAGAGTAAAAATCCAGACCAAGATTTTGTTTCAAGCAAACAGTTGAACACACTGTGACTCTTTATACTCAATGGGTTGGTTGAAATAAAATCTTGGTCTGGATTTTTAGTTTCTGGACCTGAACTGTCCACATCTGGTCATTAATAAGGGCAGGATGAAGCCCTGTCAAAGACGTCCGGCTGGTTTGTAACCAATCAAAAACAGCTCCAGTTCGTCTAAATGGCTGGCCGAATCTGTATTAGCTTGGGGAGGCTTCTACCGGGGTGGGCCCACTGTGTAACATGCCAAGCGAGAAAACAGGAGGCTGCACAGTGAATGCTGGGGCCACCAGGGCAGCTGGGTGAGACTTGATGGTCCTCTCTTAAAGTGAGGATGACCCTATGAAGAGGGCGCAGTCCGGTTATAAACTGCTGTCCTGAAATAAAGGCAAAGTAAACTTAGACTCCAGGCCAGTGCAATCAGTACAAAAGTTCAATAGACAAGAAAATGCACAATTCTGCTTTGAAAGACATGTTAAATTAGAGGACATTTGATTGCTGAAAAAAAGAAGGAACGTTACAAAACTAAGAGTTTTGCGGGGGAGGGGGAGCAAAGGAAGGCACATTCAAGGAGACAGTATGAATCTGCAGATACCTTGAGCAAGAATCTGAGAACAAACCCTAATAAGTTGTCGTAGCCTTCAGCTCTTCCTCTCTGGTGTAGTAATCACTGCACAGCATGTTCAAATAGGGGAAATACAGTCAGTTCTGTCAATGCTCTGTCCTGTCAGCTTATATTAAAACTAAACACAGCCGTGTTAAAAGCAGCAAAACACCAAGGCTGGCAGGAAAGAAGTAGGAGGAGGAAATAAAATCTGCACGGTCAAGCAGAGCACCTGCCAGAACTGTGAGAGAGCCGACTCCGTTAGCAGACAGTCCTCCAGACTGACACCACCATAGTTTAATTTCATTAGTATTTACATTTAATGACTTCAAGTAATGTTTGCACTTAATTACGTTACACCAATGCTGTGAGATGCATTTAGTCGCAAAAAATTTCACATGCCAAAAACAGCGCTTCAAAACACCCTGAAAACTGTTGTTCTCCGGTAGGGCAAATAAACAAACATCCAATTCTTAAACTAATATAAATAACAATTAGCATCTTTAGGACAATTAAAACTGGCTTTTGTAACCAGCTTGTGGATGATTCCATGCTCTGGAGAGAGTTTTTTAAACCACAGTATCACTGTCCTTTATTATGGCCCAACACCGGAGAACATGGCATTCAGGGGCCACTTCCCAGCCCACCCCTGTCCCCAGACTGACACAGAAAGCTGCAAGAAAATGCTGAAATGCCAGCGGTACAGCAGGGCACAGAGCAGGAGAGAGACAAAAAGCCTGAGAATAATTCCCAGAATAGGTTTAAATTTTGAAAATTCACACTATTCTCTGTGTTACAAAGCCAGTCCACTGTTTTTACTGGCCTGCAAAAAAAAAACACTTAGGTCTAATTCTACTGATATCTACATGTATTATCAAGAATTAAATCTCACAAAGTCTATTACTGTAGCTTGCATGGGACATAATCACCAAAAAATGCTGATCAGTCATAGGATACTTCCTATCATCTTTATACATAATCTGTCTGAAACCAGGATCAAGGAGAGACTCCAGCCTTCACAGAAATACAAACCCACAAATTTAAATATTCAATAGGTTCAGACTTCTGTGTACATCACAGTTCAAGAATCAAAGAAAGACTGAGCTTTAAAACTGACAGCAACACCCAGTAAACAGAACAAAGTTACAAATTTATCATGTGCTGTGGTTGACAGGCAGTATGTCTGCATGATGTATGATGTCAACACGCACGAACAACTGTCACACCGCAAGGACTGCAAGAGTCAGCCGGATTGAGATTATCGAGTTACACCAAGACATTCTTACTGTCATAGGAAACAAAACTTAGCAAGCTTTGCAATTTTAATTGTTAATCCTTTTCAAGATTATCTAGTATATGTAAAAAAAAAAGTCAAAAGTTAATCACCACTTTTCTATTGAGAGCTCCGCATGTGCTCTCCAGGCCAATCAGTCTTTCTCGTACGTGCTGTTGAACTCAGAGGTAGTGTGGTGCGTTTGTGAGAAATTTAACAAAATGAGTAAGGAGACGAAAAGCAAACAAGAAATGGATACCAAAAGTCATTCTCCTTCCACTGTAAGGAAATATTTTGGATTCCACAGAGATGTTACTGGGCAAAAGCAATTGATTTGTCAGCATTGCTTTGTGTCTGCTGGCACAACTCGCAGCGACACCACCAACTTATCTATAACAGACTCTACTGGAAGAGAAGATCCTCTGGCTACCCTTTGGCTATAGGTAGTTTTGGCCAAATTATCAACATATTTCTTGTTTTATAAATATCACAATCCTTATCGGAAAAGTTTTGCGATGTGAATTTTCTTCCGATATCCTGCAGCCCTAAGAGTTAGCAACCTGCCGTACATTTGGTGGCAGTCATTTAACATCCGGTTACTTAAGCTGTGCACCCGGAACAGTCATCTAAGTGAATACCTCATGTGACTTTCATACAAATTAACCCGAACAATATGGTTAGACCAGGGGTGGGCAATCTTACCCAGAAAGGGCCGTTGGGTATGTGGGTTTAATTAGATTAGATTACTAATTTGAGGACTGATTGGCTGAAGAGTCCTCACATCTGGGTTTGAACAGCTGATTTAAAGGTTATCCCAAAAACCTTCATACACACCGGCCCTTTGTGGGTAAAACTACCTGTGGGTTACACAATTTACACTGAAACCAGAGGAGTTCTGCAATATAGCTGAAGAGTAATTAGACTGAGGTCACTGGGAAACAGACAATGCAGGACAGAGCCACGCAGAAGAGGCAGCCAATCAAAGGTCAAAGGTCAAAACAAGGTTCTCTTACCCCTTTTTCTTGCGGAAGCAGTAGACCCAACAACAAGCAATAACAGCAGCAGCAGCAAAAAGAACTGTGAGGAATAAAGATATAAATGCATGTGGCATTTTGGCAGCTCCTCCCATTTACATCTGACTGTCCTTTAAAAAGATTCATTCATAAGCCATCATATTTTACAAGGTTACTGCTTGGCTGTTGTAGGTAATCAGTTTTCCAGGGAACTGCATACAAAATTCCTGTTTACTGAAATACACAGAAAACTCCATGAATTAAACTATGTCTATGAGATGGTGACCAAGGGAGCTCCAGGGTTTGGGAATATTTTTTTCAAACAATTATGCACAAGTTCAGGGTCGGGGACTTTTGTTTTGAAGGAAAAGGACACATAAATCACAATCACAGTTATAAACTTAAAGGGTGGGGGGAGGGGGCAGTACAAATCACATACACAAATATGTGTAAATACATACAGTGGTACCTTGGAACACGAACTTAATTCATTCCAGAAGGCTGATCGAGTTGCGATTTGCGATTGCGCTTTGGTCGAGGTCCAAGTCAAGTTTCCCAATAAGAAATAATGTATCCATGCCTGACCCCAAATGACTGCCTATCTGAACCTATCAACATATGTAACTAATGATAAACAGCACTGACAATCAATATGAAACTAATACATACATGAAAAAGCAGACAAACAAAAGCGATAAACTTGAAATAAATAACAATGCCATACTCCGAGGCGAGAGCAGACACACGTGCACCACCTTCAAGTCTTGCTATAGTGTGCAAGTTAAAGTGTGGTTTCCAATTCTCCGTATTGAATGCATCTGGATCCACACAAGTTTTAGCAGGAAAGGTCGACTTCCAAGATTTCGGTCAAAGTACGGGTCGAAATAAGTTCAACAGACCCATTCGATGTCCTGGCTAGTCAAGTTCAGAGGTGTTCGAGTTCCAAGGTTCTACTGTATTTATAAAAACAGGAAGTTTTCAAAACATTGAAATCATAAATGACTCACCAGCAAGAACGATCAAAATGGTTTCCCAGGGAACTGAAATAAGACACAAATTATCAGCAATACAAAAAAATACACAATACGTTTTACGTTTATAATATACTACTAATTTTCATACAAAACAAAAACTGAAAACCACGGCAGTTTTATTTAGTTCTTCAAACTGCAAGTATCATAGATACTGAAACTTACTTTTATTTTCTGTGAAGTTCCAGTCATCATTTGGACCTGAAGAAAGAATAAAACAAGAAAAAGCACTTTAAATGCCTAAAAGCAGTGAAGAGTGACATTTAATACATCCCTGCACCAATCAGATTTTCTCCAGACATTAAAGGTGTCTAAGATTTCACTCACAAGAAGCCAGTAGTCAGAGAATAGCAAAGCAAAGTAAAAGAGATGCGAAAATCTCACATTAAAACCAGTCACATTAAAACATAACCACTCAAAAAAGACAAATTCTGCATGACTGTGAGGTGCCCAGGACCTGCAAGCATGAGATACATGTTTACAGAGGCCAGTGACTCCGCCAACTGGTACAAAAAGGGCTCTTGGCTCTTTCTCAAAATCTTGGTGAGACTCCAAGTTACACAACAGAAAATTAGAATAAAGAGCATGACAGAGCAGCAGAAAAGTTGCAATGAGCTCTCACACATCTGAGATCTGGGTTCAGTAAGCATTTCCTACATTAGTCTGATTATCATCATTACGTCGGCAAATCCTAGTCCAACATAAAAATACAAGATTCCACAAAGGTATCACCCCGACGATCAGGGGCTCCTCAAAACAGGCACATCCATGTACAGCATGTTTAGCTATTTGTTGCAATAAAATGTAAACTTTCATTTCTAAAATTACCTTTCGTCGGACCAGGAGGTGTAAAGAGAGGCGTCACTGTAAAAACAGAAAGAATGTAAGACCCAGATACATAATCTGTCAGCTGGCAGTTGGCTTAACCAGCATACCAAATTACACAGATGCAGCCATCCCTATTTCCACTCATTACTCATATACACACACACATACATTTATCTTTATATATTAATATTTTTTAGCTTATAAATAGATGAAATATATATGCCAAAGAATCATTGATTAAGCTACTAGAAGCACCTATAACGTACCGTTCCACCTCATTTGTACACCTTGTTTTAAGCGTTTTTGAGGCAATTTCAGTTCAATTTGAATACCTTCCAGTGGAGTGTATTAAACGGGATCACAGGGACAGAATCTCGCCTCTCACACAGTAACTTTTAAACTTCTCAGTGCCATTAATTTTGCATTTTAATTATGGGTGCAAAACATAGTGCTCTCAGTGTATACAGCAGTAACGTTGTACATACAGGGGTGTAATTAAAGGTTTTATAAGGTCTAGATGGGAAATTACAAAGCAATTTGACTTACAAAGTATACAGTACCGTTTCTTTATAAATCTGTAATAAATATGATTATGTTATCGTTCAGACTAGCAGACTGTTATAGGTATAGGTTAGCGGTACCCTAGTATTATTGGTAAATTTTCACATTCATGAGGATCATCCGCCCCTAACCCTCATGATTGTAAAGAGGTTATCCAGTCACAACTTCCCATTATAGGCCAGACCTTGCTGGCAAATCAATTTCTTTTCTTGATATGCTTACAAAAGTCTGTCTGTGCTTTGTATGTAACAGCGGACGTAAAGCTATACAAAATGAGGCTGGAATTCTCACTTTGGGTGGGATCTATTTAACCCAGCATGAACCAACAAAACAGCACTCAAATAGGGCTGTCACTTCCTAACCAATATTCAAATATTTGTTCAAACATGATGTGAAGAATTCAGATTCGAACTAAAATTAACCCATTCAAATGTTAAAGTGTCACTGTGGCCCTATTAGTGCATTAGACCGTTTGTTGCAATTTTCTTTGTTTGCTGTCTACGGAGCGCCTAAGAGGTCAGGGTGGGAAAATATTTTTTTAAATACTTTTGCGTTCCCTCACAATACTTTTGTGATCCCACTACACTTGCCCACTTGCTATTTGCTGCTACGTGACCTAAATAATAGAGATATTTCCTGTAAAGTGTGGTTAAAGCATTAAAATATGGGGGACAATATACACCACGTAACTTTAATTCTATGTCTTTTTATACGTATTTATTAATAATTGCGCTGTGCCCATTCACCACCAGTGACAGTAAAAAAGACAACTGGGCTATTGAGCGTGAAGTGCACAAACGCTGAAATATATTACAAGTTTTGAAAGATATTACAGCTAGAAAACTACATATAAAGCTAACTTTACTGCGGTAAAGGTTTAAACTCGAACCCACTTTCTGGAGTATTTCAGTATAGATCTGCATATCCCCACATACATCATCAAGCGCGAATACCAGGGAGGCATACCCGAAAGTTGGTTCAGGTTTAAACCTTGACTATATCACCACAGTCAAGTTAAATTTACATTCAGCTTTCTGGCTGTAATCTTTCAACAAAATTAAGCAACACCCCTTGGTTTTCCAGATTTCTTTATGGGCGAATTTTAATGAATATTTCAATGTTTCCCCAAACAAGCTTGATGGGCTGAATAGCCTCCTCTCATCTGAAAATTTATGATGTTCTTAATGTTTAAAGCTCACTTGGACATGTCTGTATCATTTTGGTTCATATTTATTAGTCCTTTAATTCTATGTTTTGCACTTTAAACAGACACGGTACAGTCATTATTAGTAATGTAAAACTATTGTGAGGGAACACAAAAGTACTACGAGGGAACGCACAACTATTTTAAAAAATATTTTCCCACCCTGACCTCATAAGGGCTCCGTACAAATGTGACGTTGTATGGGCTGTTAACGAAATACTAAAAAGAATGATTCTGTGTTGCTTTTTTCCCCCCACAGGTATTTGAATATATTGAAATGAATTGCATGAATTGCATTTGAAATTTGTTCAAACGTGATTTTTGAATAAAGTGACACCCCTAGTCCACATCCACCCAGAGTTCTCAAGCCCCCTGTCCCCTATTCCACATCCACCCTGAGTTCTCAAGCCCCCTGTCCCCTAGTCTACATCCACCCTGAGTTCTCAAGCCCCATGTCCCTTAGTTCACATCCAACCTGAGTTCTCAAGCCCCATGTCCCCTAGTCCACATCCACCCTGAGTTCTCAAGCCCCATGTCCCCTAGTCCACATCCACCCTGAGTTCTCAAGCCCCATGTCCCCTCGTCTCTAGTTGGATTCTTGGATCATCGGCAAAGAGGGAAAAAACACCTACCTGGCTTACAGGTCAGCGTGTTTGACCAGCCATTTACTGTACATGTCATTTCTGCCCTGCCGTCCATTTCATAGCCATTGTCACACGCAAATTTGACAAAATTGTCTAATTTAAAAGGTGGCAGGGCTCCACCAACCCGGTGGCTGTTGGGAACCTGAGGGGTTTCACAAATGATATCTGGGGGAGAGAGAGAAAGTTTAAAAACATTTGGCGGGTTAGAAATATTTTACAAACACTGCAGCAAAACGCATTTTAGATTAAAAAGAACTCAACAAAAAATAACATCAACCATGTCAATAGTTTACACACTGCAGAGTACAAACAGTAGGAATTAAAAAAATAAAATAAAATCACACCTCTGCATTCCGGAGCTTGTGGTTCGTATTTCCCGTTTGCATTACACATTATATGCATGTCCCCAACAAGCGTGTAGCCAGCATTGCATTTGTATTCAATGGTATCCCGATACTGTGGGAATTCACTGTAGGGTCTTGATACAATCTTTCCATTTGGGATTTCAGGAGGCTCGTTACACTGTACCACTAATTAAATAAAGACAGACACTTTAGTAATGTTACAATTTCGGCATACATTGTTTTACATACTGGTCTGTGCTCATCTTTACATCAAAGCAATAGAGAGCGTTTCATTCTTAATTTATAAAACTCTGAGCTTTAAACACAATATTAACAAACATCCTTTACCTTCACACGTAGGAATTCTTCCAGCCCAGCCCTGATCGAGACACTGTCTATAATCCTGACCTACAATCTCATAGCTTGAAAAGAAGAACAAGACGATTCAAATAGGTGT
>JAODKC010000130.1:21202503-21213453 GCA_026777985.1 Mormyrops attenuatus
CCCCAGTCCGACACTAGTTAGCCAACGAGATAATGCCAGCGACATGCCCTTATAGTTACACATATAAAGTCTCAAGCCCTCCACATACCATCATTTATTTAACTTGCTAGCTGGTTTATCCAGCTGACTAGGTGGGGCGGATACATGACAGCAGGTGCTGCGTTAAACCGAAGGAACCGAGCGAACCGAGCTATATTAACGAAAACATCGCCACTGTTCAGTCTCCGTCCTCACCTAAAATAGTATCACTCAGTCCGGAATCTTTCTTCGGGCTCCGATGTCTACAAATGTTCAGTTTAATTTGGTGCACCGCTTTTTCCCTCTGCACTTCTTTTTTTTTAACAGTTAATCGTGTTTACCCGGAAAAATACAGCTACATCTTAGCAACGTCAGGGGGTGCGCCGGAAATGACGGAATCATGCGTCATTGCGGTAATGTCCAGTAGACGGTCGCCCACGAGGGGGCTGTTCTCTGGCTCATCATCTGAGTCACGGGATTGTTCTCGGGTTTTCTTTATGCTCAAAATGCAATTATACAAACACAAAGGCACAAAACCGTTCAGATAACATCCACAGCATCAACAATATCCAAACACAATGAGAACACACAAAAAAAGATCAAACAAAAATATTAGAGCTCTTCCATCAAATTAAACTCCTCAGCCAGCTGTAAGAGACTTATTGCAGTTTTCTTCTTCGGTGTACATCAATGCACCGAAAAAGGAGAGCAGTTCTTAATAGAATACAGGAAAAAATGATGAGTTCTTAAACTTCTACATTTGTGCGTGAAAAGTTTACCTAATAGCAAAATGCAGTTAGTAACGAGATCCACAGAACCATAAGTGTGGGAGCTTTTGTCCTTGTGTATTTGACTAGTCTTCGGCAATAGAACACGACGTAAAACGGGTAAAAATTCTGAGGTGCGTGACGTCACATCCAGCCTCCATGAACATGCTGTCGTTGTGTGTTGTTGCTTATTTTAGCAGATTTGGAGCAAGATTCTTTTTTCAATAGGGAAACAAATCACACACAAACAAAAGAGACTAACAAGTTTGGTAAAAATCTGGTATTGCATGCTGGGATACTGTTTACGGTCATGATATGGTATTCTCTAAATCAACCACGTGCAATTACATTTATAACTATTCATATATTTAATAAAATAAACATTTTAAAATATTTATTAAATAGAATTACTGTTGATTCTGTAAGCCGCCATGTTGAAACGACGACACAGGGGAATCTTGTACAACAAAATTCTCTCCGAAATTCTCTCTCTTGGAAAGGGGGCCTGTTTCCGACATGAAGTGACGTTTTCAACACATTTCCATGATGGTTTGAAGGTTTGATGTAATTAACAGGAAGTCCAAAAACTTACAGCAAGCCCTTAATTTCTCATTTCTGAATGTGAGAACAGCTGAAGCCACAGTGAAGTGGTTCAACATTGGCTGGACTCTCAGCCCTGCCTCCGTCATTGTCAGACCATGAGAGATGTATGCTCACTAAACTGACCAAGCATGACAGCGAGAGCTTTTCACATAAGGAATGATGCAAATATGAAACTAGATGAAAGATCAAATATTCTGAAGTGTCCATGCTATATCCCAAATACTCATGTAAAGACTCAGATAAATGCAAATCAAACTAAAAAGAAAGAAGTAATGTGAATTCAAATCAGAAACTGACTGAAAGAGTTAAAAAAGAAGGAGCCCAAATGCTCAGACACGAATGTGGCGGATTGTTCCAGTAACAGACTGTTCCCATTTATTTCCGGCCATTCTGCCTCAGTGACTCCACCCCATGGAAGCCACAAACAACGGAACAAACGGCTGGCCGGCCATTTTGAAATGTTACAAAAATGTGGCATCCTCTGCATTTGGCGTGAAATGGCTTACATTTTTATCTCATATGATGAGTGTGAGTAGTATTTTGAGTTTGAGTAGATGGAGCAGAAGCAGGAGCACGGTCCTGGAGCACAGGGATTGACTCGGGAAGGCACCCGGAATAGTGTGCCAGTCCATCAGAGGCCACACACGCACACACACACACTTGACTCGGGAAGGCACCCGGAATAGTGTGCCAGTCCATCAGAGGCCACACACACACACACACTTGACTTGGGAAGGCACCTGGAATAGTGTGCCGGTCCATCAGAGGCCACACACACACACACACACACACACAAACGTGACTTGGGAAGGTACCCGGAATAGTGTGCTGGTCCATCAGAGGCCATACACACAGACACACTTGACTTGGGAAGGCACCCGGAATAGTGTGCCGGTCCATCAGAGGCCACACACACACACACACACTTGACTCAGGAAGGCACCCGGAATATTGTGCCGGTCCATCAGAGGCCACACACACACACAATTGACTCGGGAAGGCAGCCGGAATAGTATGCTGGTCCATCAGAGGCCACACACACACACACACGCTTGACTTGGGAAGGCACCCGGAATAGTGTGCCGGTCCATCAGAGGCCATACACACACACACACACACACACACACACACTTACACACAAACTCACCCATCGTGGACAATATAGGAATGTCAATACCCACCTAATTCCATGTCTTTGTGCTGTGCAAGGAAATCGAAGCATGTTATCCCCTCTGAATCTTTGGCTACAAAATCATCCTGACAGTCTCTGATTCATTGCCTAATTTAGAGCAGATGGAACAACAGGATAACTTGACTGTGGAGCTCTAGACAAGTTTCACCGCCCAGTTTAATTGTGAAGTCGGTGTCCTCTCAGAAGACAGTGTCCTAAATGTCCGCTTATGTATCCTACAGGGTTGACCGGCACTGGTTTAAAGACATGTCTCTTAAATGGAAATGCACTTGGATGCATGTAGGGTTATAAGAGATAACATCTCTGCCCTGGAATATTAACCTTGGTGAAGCGGCTGGTGGGAAATGCCAGACAGTAAGAACAAGTTTCGGCAACATATAAAACATGTAATTAAATACACATTCACAACTGATGTTTTTTTTTTAATACTGTGATTAAAAATCACAAAGTTAGTTGCTCTTCACCGTACGGTAAAAAAGGCACTGCTTAAAGAATTAAAGTGACTCCAGCTGTTCAATGACGGCAAGATATTTCACAGTTTCACAGTAATGTTTTCCATAGGCGTTATCCTATTCTAGAGATTTAAAAAAGCATATTTTTTCCCATAAAAGCAATTTTCTGTTCCCTCCTTCGGCAGTTAAAGATTCACAGATTCCATTAGCTGTAAAACTTCTTAAATGCTAGCTTCCAACAGCTTGTTAGAATAAATGTAAAAAATGCATTCTGTACCACAGAGCTCGGCTCAGTGGGTAGTATTGTAGCCTCAACACCCGGGGGTGGGGTCGTAAATCCCGCCTCTGCATTTTGGTGAATCGCTATCTCTAAATTGTAGATTGTCAGAAAGAGAGAGCATGTTGCTTGGGTTTGACTGGCATCCCATTCAGGGTGCCCTCCAAATTTACTCTGTGTGGGCTATTAGAAAACAACGTATGCAAGAATGCAAGCAGAATAATGTGTTCCTATAATACCATGACTTTAATTTTGTACAGGCCAAAATTACAGTCCATTCAGAAAGTATTCAGACCCCTTTCAATTTTCAACCATTTGTCATGTTGTAGCTTCATACTAAAATTATGTAAATTCATTTTTGTTCCTCATGAATCTACACTCAGTACCCCATAATGACAGCAGAAACACGGAATTATAGAATTTCTTGCAAATTTATTAAAAAAGAAAAACATCAAATATCAAATGGACGTATGTATTCAGACCCATCTTGGACCATAAACAAAAACGACGCCGGAGAAATCATCCCATCAGGATGCCAAATCCAGAAAACGTATCTTTTCTTTCCTCCACCTCCCCCAGAACTCAGTAAAGCCGTTACAGAAACACACATCCAGAAGCAACCTGGTGTCAAAGCGACAGTAGTATCTCGGCATCGAGGTCTTCATCAAAAGTAAAACAACCGACACCAAGTGGTGGTCAGAGAAAGCGCATGGAGTTATACGTGCCGTCAGAACTTTATTCCGCCCAAACTTCCACACATAAATCTTATAGAGCCTATCGGCACTAACCCTACCAGCTGATACTTTTACCCAGGTGAATTGTGCCACCCCCTCATGCTTCTCCCGCCACACATCTGTCAAGCCCCGATCCTGCACCACCCGACGTAAAGCCACCCCAGATGCCATATAAGGCTCCTCCCCAGTCCTATATAACGTGAAATCAGTGGTATAGTTCCAGTCACCCCCGACCACAAGAAAAACATCACAACCACACCGTTGCAGAGCAGCGTCCAACCCTTGAAAAAATTGCATCTGATCACTCCCACAGGTCAGTGCATAGACGTTCACAAATAGGAAAGCACTCCCCCCAACTTTAGCCTCAACCATCTGCCACACTCCACCTCCTGCAGCTGCACACCCGTCAACCCCATCCTATCAGAAAATAAATTGGTAACTCCCACACTCACGAGTGCCATGACTCAAAAACATCTCACCCTTCCACCATAACGTAGACCCACCACAATCTCCCCATCGCTATGAGTTTCCTGTAAATACAGCACATCAATCGTATGTATCTTCACAAATTCAGCCAGTGTTGCTCGCTTGTCCTTATCTCTCCCACCGTTTATGTTCAAAGACCCTACGACTAACTTCTCCATGTAAGAGGTAAGGAAGAGAAAACAAGAAAATGAGGACAGAACAGTGCAAGGTCAATAAAAACCAGATTGGTGAGTACTTGCATTACTGGCGTGGACCAGACCCACAGCCCTGCAGCAACTTGGTAACAAATTTCCTCAACTGAAACCTCTTCTGCATTGACAACTTCTCATCACTAGCCATTTTCCAGAAATGTGGCACCGAATCCAAAAACTTTTGAACATCTGGAAAGAAATCTGAAAGTTGCACTGACTTCCCATAGCTCTCATCTAAAAATCCATTAACTTCTTGCAAGGAATATAGCTGCTGATGGTCCCCCGCCTGCGAAGCGAGTTCTGAGATGTCTGAGGGACTGTCCTCATCGCCTGCAGCATCGGTAGCAACGTCCGACACTCTCCCGACGTACAACTCTCCCGTTACACACAGTATCCCCCAACCTGTCACCAACTTCAGGGGGGTTATCCGACTCCACTAAGTCAGCAAACGGCTTTACACTTACGGCCGGCTCACCACCATCCCCAGCCTCTCTGGCAGCAGTACTGTCGCCCGGTCCATCACTGGTCCCAGCTGACCTTCTTACCTCAGGAGAATCAGGAGGCTCGTCATCCTGCCCTGCATGTTCCCGTCCGATTTGAACCATCTGAACTCCCTCATCACAATTCCCACCATCTCACAGAGGCGAGACTTGTGTGGACAAGACAGCCTTTTATGGGTCTCTCCACACTCAAAACATCGCCCATACCGGCACATAACATATATGACCTACCCTCACAGACCACCCTAAAAGAAACGTCTAGTGCAGGATCGTTCAAAATCATAATCACTTGCCACCTGAAGGATACCACATGTTTCAACGCTGGAGACTTAAAGTTTAACGGAAGTTTCCTAAAATTTCAGAAGATTTTGCCAAATCGAGAAAGTTCCCGTCCGATGTCTACATCAGCAACAACAGGCAGCTCATTTGAAACTGTAACTCTTACAATCGGCGACAACAGCAGTACGATCGCAATATAACCACCCCACACCGCGATCCCATTCTCAATCAAAGGTGCTTTATAAATAAACATTACTAGGCCTACTTACTAAACATTATGCATGTCGGCCTTACCGTGTACCAAAGCGGGAATGCCGAGGCTCAGCCGCAAGCAGAAGAGGAGCCAGCAGGGCCAGCTCTTCGCCACCAGGGCGGGACCACCAGTAACTCCCCGGCCATGGCTGAAGCGATGTTGCTCGGTAAAGGCAATTAACACGAAAGATGTGGTTCTCCTCCCTTTCAGACAGATCTGTCAAAAAAATTAAGCGTCGGACCTGAAGCTCCACACTGGACGCGTAACACAGGAATTGGCGCAACCAACACCGCCCCCCCCCCCCAGTCCAACACTAGTTAGCCGACAAGATAATGCCAGCGACGGAAAGTCGTAAGACCTCGACATACCACTATTTAGAAGTGATGGGACTGATGACACCGAGACTTCGGGTCTCTTCACGCCAAAGGGAAGCCCAGCGCCTCGAAGCTGGGAGTTGGAGCTTGTTTCAAAACCAGGAAACCGATGACGTCCGATTCGTTCTGAGCTATCAGGGGCCTCGAATCCTGTCGGCTCTTCAAATAACAGCGAGATGACACATTTGATCATCATGTTTTTTTTTGAGGTTAGGGAGATTGCTATATAGTTTTTATTATATACAACGACTCATTCCATTACTTTATGGCTCTGAAAATGACAAGAGGCGATCCTGGGAAATTTTGGGACCTTTTCAGCAGATGATGTAATATTATTATGGTCATTTTCATTTGTTGTTGTAAATTGCTTTGGGTAAATGCATCTGTGACATTGTGCCTCTAATAACTACCCACTGATTCCTGGCTATTAACCAGTTTTCAATCCAAGCTGCAACAGTTCCTAAAATCCCTGCTGCTTTGAGCTTAAGCCGGAGCTGTTTGTGGGGGACAACATCAAAGGCCTTCTGGAAATCTAAGTCGATCACATCGTAGGCCTTCCCTCAGAATGTTATTTGAATCCAGGTAATCTACTATTTTCACTTGGATTATAGCTTCCATTACTTTTCCAGTTATGCAAGTTAAACTAATAGGCCTATATTTTAATGGATTACTTCTATCTCCTTTTTGGAATATAGGCATTTTATTAGCATGCTTCTAATCAGAAGGTATCACACCAGGGCCCAGTTGTTCAAAAGTAATCCAATGGGATTTCGGATAATGGATTGGATTGAATGTTGAAAATGAGTTGTTCAAAAGGAAAAGAGGGATTCGCAAATCAGATCAGATCACCTAATCCAATCTCAGTTTTAATCTGGATCAAACGTTCAGTTTGTGTTGTTCAAAAGTGTGTGTTTGACTTGGGATACATTTGATCCAAAAAATCAGGATAATCCTGATCCCAACACATGGGTGGATTCAGGGAGGATTTCTGGCACAAAATTAAATAAAACTAGAAAACTGATCACAAATGCAATGTTTCTGATGATATATACATTTATTTACAATATTTATGTACAATTGTTGAACTAGGACAGTGGCAGTGAAAATACAGTAGGAAAGTAGCCTTTCGGTATAGTTCCGAAAAAAAAAATCCCTGTGAGATATTTGTACTCAAACAAAATATCAGAGCTCAAAATAAGCTCTACTGTCCACTGTATTTTAATGAAAACGACAATAATTACTATTATTCAATTAATCAGTCAGAAGTAATGTCTTACAGTTGCATCCCTGACCGCATGTCCAGTCTGTCCCTCATTTGGAGAGAACATTGGAGGTCGCTCTCAATCCAGCGTTGCTTTTGAAAAACCGGCATAAAAGTAAAAAGGATTACCAGAGCCTGGATAGCAAAACAAGGGATTTCACTTTGATCCGGATTAAAGTGTTTGAACAACTGGGCCCAGCAGATAAGGCTTTCTGAAATAGCAAAGTTAAAGGTCAGTAAATAATATCCCTTTTAAAGCTATAGGTAAGATGCCATCAGGGCCCTGCAATTAATTTATTTTGAGCTTAGCTAGACTTTGGAGCACATTAGCTTCAGTTATACCAGCGTTGGGGAGAAACGGAATACATGTACCGGCGTTACGTATTTAGAATACAAAATATGAGTAACTGTATTCCGTTACAGTTACCGTTTAAATAGGTGATAATTAGAATACAGTTACTTTGTTGAAATAAATGGATTACACGGCGGTCTTTTCCTGTTTCATATGTTAGGCTATCCCCTCTCTAATTTTGGTAATTCCACGCATTGCCGGAGACCCAAACAAAACACGTAATAAGAGGCTCTGTCATTACCCGACCTGCGCGCCTACCCGATTTGCGCGCGCAGGCGTATTGAAAGCCTAGCATGCTGTAAAGTGTTCACGCATGCGTTAAACAGATTGGGCAGCACCGTAAAGTGATCGATGACGTATTCGTTCAATACGTATGTAATAACACACTCCGCATGCGCTTAAAACTACATTAGTACTAGTAAGAATTCAATTTTAGATATCTGAAATGCTAGTTGTACTAGTAAGACTTCAGTTATTACTAGTAAAAATACAATTGCAGATATCTACAAATGAATTGTGGATATCTGCTGAAAGTGGGATAATGTGCCATTTTAACATTAAAAGGCTGCACTGACTCTCTTTAATTTAGTTTCATATGGCAAGCCGTTTTAACATTTAAACACACCTCTTTCCCATCTGTAATTATGTTATAGATATCCAGAATTCCATTTCTCCTAGTAAGAATTATATTTTTTACTAGTCATATTGAAAAAACAAGTATCCAAAATTCTATTCTTCCCCTTCTTAACAAGGCAAGCATCCTTGAGCGACGCTCTTTCTTCTTCCCCAAAACCAAAATAATGATTCTGCACAACCAGTTATTGGTAAAAACAAGTTATATAAGTGATCAGTGAAAATCATGTTTGTGCAGTGCAACCTTGGCACAACAGTATTATGGGTGAATCATGGACGATGTGCTATAGGGCTGCGGTTTAGTCTCTTTGGTCTGCTCAGCTCGCGCCCTGCAGGTTCCGCCCAGTTCCTGCTGTTATTGGACCACTTCACGAGATACCTGACCAATAGGGAAACTGGACGTCATCCCTGCCGTGTTTTTCTTTCTCCGTTAATAACATGAGTTTAATTGTATCGGGAGAGGAAGGGCGATGTACCGTGCTGGGCATCATCGGCTGTGTGCGTTCACATACCTGTAAGTTCCCATATATGCATTGTATGAGGGTGTTTTATGTTGAGATACTATATGTAGTTAATGGTAAATGAGCCCCCTAGATGCGGAAAACGTTTATTTAGCGAACATTAAGATGCGTATACGATTGTAACTTGATGCCTGTAAGTGCATTTATTTCATTGTATGAATGCTGAGTTTCACACGTTTAATAGTGAATTTATTACGTAGATTTATGTTGCGTTTACCTCGGATGTTACGCTATGCCTATGTTGTGGTAAACGGCCTATATTTATCTACTTATTTATCCCAGCAAAGCTTATTTGTATTACTTTATGTATTATAATTATTAATTGATGCTTGTTAAACTTACCGTTTGAAGTTACCGTAAGATAACGGTGAAGGTAATATTGTGAACCGTTTATTTGATACTGGAGTCTGCATAATATTTATATTCAGTGTGTGATATACTTCTCAATATTCGGGGGGGTCCCCATCTCCCTATTGTTGCGCAATACCGATCTTGAGACCCCCTTAAAGTTTTGCTTTTGAGGCTTTTGGGGGGTCTCATGGGTTAATCGGGGGTGTCGGACCCCCCTGGACCCCCTAGTATTTCACACACTGTTTATATTCCTTATTCTATTTATGTTATTTCTACTTCCAGGACCACACACACACACAAACAAGTACAGAGTCCTGTTAACAACTGTTTCAAGCCCTTTATTAAAAGTTCCGTTGGACATATTCTGCGCATTGTTATTGGATGCACCACACGGCCACATCTGTCTGACCAGCCAGTAGTAGTAGGCTAGTTCTGCATAACAGATGGTCAACGTATTAGAATTTCGGTATGATTAGTCCATACACGAACAGTATCAATCAATACCTCAATCACCTCATATGTATGTCTGCTAGGTGGAGTTGGAGGTGCTCCAAACTGTGAGTAGTGGAATTGAACAATCACAACCTCCCAGTACCTAATAGTGATAGGGTGACAGTGAATAATCCCTATTAGTTCTATGCTAGGTGGGCGACGTAATCGTCTGCGAGTTCGTCTTAATACACTACTGAAAGCAAGCGTTCGACTGAGCAGCTTGTAACAGGCGATGTGACAAACACTGGAAGGCTGTTGACGTTTGGGAAGACATTTTTGTGACATGAACCCATGACTTCATTCAATCCATTAGTGACCGGTGGGGATCCCCCATCTAATTACCATGGTGACAGTTGCACACATACAGTTAATACTACACCTTCAATGCATACTCCGTGTTGTGCACTTGGGGACTTTAGGACGTCTACGTCCCCAAACGAGCATGATGCTGGCAGCAAGGAAGCTGCAGCCTCCATCACGCCTTGTGAATCACTCTCAAACCGACGGCGATATTTCATAAGAGGTCTCATTTCCTGGGGTAGGCTCCAGCCTCACCACTGCACTGTACTGGATAGTCAGCGACTAAAACATAAATAACACTAGAAACAGGACAATTACAACTGTTCTGCTAATAGTTCTTCAGTTACATAAAGGGTTTTGAGAAACACCACTCTGTTTGTTCTCAAATACAATTAAAGATAAAACTTTAGAGACACCAATTAGCAAAACTGCATGGTACAATTGCTCTGTCATTAGCTTAATTACAGTTTAGAGTTTTGAACCAAAAACAAGTTGTTTGAATCACAACTTCATTTTTAACTAAAACTAAACCCAAATGCCGTCCCTTTAGAAACCACATAAATGGACAAGAGGTCACTTTTTCTGTGATAAACACATCCCCAAATCAGATATTATTACTTTACCCATTTAATACTTTTCTGTTGTTGTATTCCTATCCAAAATACAGTCCTTAGCAAGAGAGAATTCTTATAGAGAGGTGTGTCGCTGGTCAATGTCACTTTTCCATGTGACAACTGATAAAATAGATGAGCAAGCAGAGTCAATTTTGTTCGGTGATTGCCCATTTTTGTCAGAGTATAGATATATCACTGTCAACTCGTATCTTGACAGTAGATCTTTATTTCAAGACCCTAAACAATCTGAGGTGTTAACATAGGAGATAAGGCTAACCTCTTTAAGTAGCTGACAATTGT
>JAODKC010000130.1:21229736-21249219 GCA_026777985.1 Mormyrops attenuatus
GCAGCTGGCTTTGTTCTTCTTGGGAACTGGGACAATGGTGGTGTTTTTGAAGCAGATGGGGACAGTTGAGCTCTGCATGGAGGTGTTAAAAATGTCTGTAAAGACGACAGACAGCTGCTCACTGCACACCTTCAGACGGCTTATTTTGTCAGTTGTATGGAGTTCAATCATTAAAAATGTTCCTAAAAAGGAAAGCCATGAGTTGTTCATTTTAAAAGATCTATTTTTTCTTTTTTGAATAGTTACCATTGCTCTTTAATAAGACAAAAGTTTTTCTTATCTGATTACTCAATTAATCGATGGAATAATCGATAGAATACTCGATTATTAAAATAATCGATAGCTGCAGCCCTACTAACATTAACCGGGCTAGAATTGGATGTCATGATAGTCGGATTATTTGTCGGATTTAATGTAGTTCGGGCTAATTGTAAGTGAACGAAGATAAAGGCTATTTAAACTGAGGTACCTTAAATCCGACAAGTTGTCCGGCTAAGCAAAATCTTGCTTTTTGATATGGGTCCATTGTATTTCTATTTCTGTGGCGAATGGAACAGATGTGACGTAATCTGGGCAACCGAAACTCGGATCCAAAGGCAAATGGAACGCGCCATTGGAAAATATATATAACAGCAATTCCTTTATATTGTGGCTTTAACACTACATCCCCCATAAAGCACCGCACCGAGACGCCTGATTTCGGGCTCCCATGATACCCTGCGTGAATATTGGACTAGGCAGAATTCCCCCCTTTTATTTAGCAGATGAGGGAGGATTTTACATTTTTGGTTTATTGAAGTGTGATTATGACAGAAACAAACTACCAGTGAAACTCTCAGAATTTCAATTCACAATTATTTGTGAATGGTTTGTGAGTGTGCCCTGCAATGGGTTGGCAGCCCATCCCAGGTTGTTTCCTGTCTTGTGCCCATTGGCTCTGGACCCCCCACAACCCTGAACAGGATAAGCAGTTTCAGAAAATGGTTGGGCGGATTTGCTTTATGAGCCAAAGCCAATCCTGTGTATCATTACAAACTGGAAATTAGTCACAATGACGAAAGTCTAGAAGTAATCAGAACAATCATAATTATGTATAGATCATAACTAATAGATACTAAACAATTCTTTAAATAAAATGAGATTTAATTCAGTCAGATTTAATTAGGTTTTGCCTAAAAGGATAAGTAACTTTCCAAGAGCCACTCGGGTGGACCTATGTGCATTCAGATTGGATTGGATTCCGTAGTTGGGCCTGTGGGTGGTTCTCTACATGTCACTCATCATTGTCTGCATAAGGTGCTGGAACAGTGACAGAACATTACAAGCACTAAATGGCATCCGAAGATATTCTTATATGCCAAAGGGAAGTAAATGCTCTCTTGTGTTGGTCCATTTCAGAAAAAGCAACTCGATGGTACCCATTCACCAAATCAATAGTAGAAAAGATCTTTGCTACTTTTAAAACATCAAAGCTTTCATGGTCTTGGAATTTAATTGTCTGTAGTCTAAGCGCAAGGCTGTCGTCTGATTTTTTTTACAGTGGTTGATGCATATGCACTGGTGCTTCCTTGAATCACTATTTTAAAAGTTTGCTGTTATAACTATGATTCCCCCAAGTGAAATTTTATGCGTGTACAAAAGATAAGTGGGTCTGACTAGAAAAATGTTAAAATATTTCTATACACACACAAATATTTTATCACTGCTAGAGGCTCTTTGCATCTTAGCATAACACAATTTATTATTTTTTTAAACCCTGACCAAGGTAAGTGCTTACATAGAGGAATGAGGTTGCCAGTTACTTTGCGACATACCACAAAGGAGTCAGGATTGTTCTTCATGAATAAATGAATGTTACAAATATAGAGAGCTTTTCCAGACACCCAAACACATTACAGAACCAATGCTGAGCTGCTTCAACCACCACCACTGCATAGCACCCACCTGGATGATGCGAGGGCAGCCATTCTGCACCAGTACGCTCACCACACAGTAGTAGGTGGTGAAGGGGCAGGAGAGAATTCACCAGTTAGATATATGGAATGATTAGGAGGCAGGATTTGAAAGGGCCACAGTCGGCGATTTTAACCAGGACATTGGGATACCACCACCACCACATCTTTCAAAAGGTGCCCAAGGACCTTTTTAATCTCAGAGGGTCAGGACCTAGGTTTTATGTCTCATCGGAAGGACGGCGCCATTTTTGCAGTGCTCCCGTCACTGCACTGGGGCATTAGGATCCACGTAGACCAAAGGACAGGCTAACCTGCTGGCCACACTAACACCTCTTCCTGTAGCAACACAGCTTTCCTAGTTGGTCTTGCATCCAAGTACTGGCCAGGCCCAAACCTCCATAGCTTCAGATGGATCACCCAGTCTGAACTGTAGGTGGAATATAGCTGCTGAAACGTATCTGTTATGTTGATTGCTCTTTGTGTTCTCGTCATGTTTAACCCATTGCAGGGTGTACTCACTCACTCACTATTTGCTCACCTATGCATATCTACAGACAGCTTGGTAACTTCAATTTACCTTGGCATGTTTTCAGACTGGGGGGGGACCAGAGAACCCAGAGGTAAACCCATGATGACACGGGGAGAACATGCATAGTCCACACACGGAGCCATGGCGGAGACTCAAACCCTGGTCCCACAGGAGTGAGTCAGCAGTGCTAACCACCACACCGCCCCTATAAAACCATCATATTGCTGAAAATCTGTAAAAAGCACTATGAGTTCAAGCTTTATCACAAACAGCCATGGTTTTCATGAGTGTGTATGTGGTTTTTTAATTTTCTAAGTCAAATAAACAAGACAGAAAATTAATAAACGATTTTTCCCTACATATGATTTTTCCCAGCAATGCCTAGTCATAAAACATAAGTAACTTGACAGATCGGCCATTCTGTGCAAAAGCTTTAAAAAACAATAGTCAGTCCTAGGAAATCAATTACCATATTCTATACTCACCGTCAAAATAACATTATCCTACTTAACAACAACACCGTCGAGGCTCAAGGAGAATGGCACAGTTTTTTTCTTACCACGAGAGGGCGCTCTGACGCTTAAAAAAAAAACACAATCAAGGGCTCGATTGAATCAAGTGGCTCTTCAAGTCAGCCAGCCAATATTCCCAAACAAAAGCACGAGCCGTTTCTGTAAAGATACGCAGCTTTGGCCTTTCAAGCAACTATATAAAAATCCCTAACTTACATTAAAAAATGAAATTATGATTAATTATTCATTATAAATTTTAATTATTGATATGATGGTATAATAAGCAGGGCGGACTCAGTGTTGTGTTGTAGGGTTAAGCTAAATAAAAGCAGTCAGTAAAGAGCAAAAGGTCTGAAGTGGCTGAGTTTTTTGAGAAGAAGCCCAGGGATAAGGGGCGACACCGATTTCAGGTGTCTCTTAAGGATAACAAAGGTAGGGATAACACCCACCACAGAAAAAATGAAGCAGTGGAGAATAATTGCACCAGCTGCAAGAGTCAGACTTTAGCCAGTGGCCCGAGCATTAAGTGGCAGCTGCTGTACTTTTCCCGGTTGCCGAGTTGCTGCACCAAGTACACGCCTACCTGCCCACTGGCCGGAGTGACGCACACGTGTGCATCCCAGAGTTGCCACCATGACAGTTGCCATTGGCTCTACCTTCATTGCCCTGTCTCCTTAGCAATAGTAGGCTACCCATGATCCAGCCACTCATAGGTCCCCATCATGTGCGGAGCTCTGAGCACCTGACTCTTAGCAGAACCATTGAGACAGGCAAGATGGGATGGGCCAGGAAATTTGCATAGGTAGCCTTGGCATAAAATAGGTAGTGGAGCCAGGCAAGCACAAAAAAGACCAAAGACAAACTGGCAAACGTATTGCAAATAAATCTGGCCCATTGCTTATGGTCTGTCTCTCTGTCTCTTTCTCACAGACAATCCTCCTTTATGCTATTACATTTTTATTACAGGGATTTTTTCTCTACCCTATAAGCTGAGAAAGGACCTTTGGTGGATAATGGAATTACACTGAACCTACTAAACACATTTGATCAGCAATAAGGGATCCTAGTTATGTATTACAAGCTGTGCTCGGAGCCCAGATGTGAGCAGTTAGCCTGGAACACGTGACCTATCTGGTGTTCATTGAGAAGTTTCTCAGTTCTGTGAACGCTCTTTTCTGTGGAACCAAGTGGCTTTAATCTTATTGTAGTAATGCAATATACAAACCCTCAGTAAATGAAAATTGTGAAACCTTTGGAATTATCTGGATTTCTGCATGATTGGTTCCCACAATGTTATCATTTTATAGTTTAAGCAGAAATACACAACATTCACAAAATTGTCTTACAACTTCACTAACTTTTTCAACTGTATGTTGCTACTTTAGACTCGTGGCAGTTAAAGACGATGAGGTCAGAGATGGCTGACAGGGGCCTGTAAATGGATTCCTTCTCATTAAAATGTGCACAGTAATTGATTGAATTTAATACAGTTTTTTTTAAGCTGAGATTAATTACTGTAGTCATCCAGTGTTGTCTCTGAGGGTAATACCCTGAAAACGGCTAAATGGATTAGCGGAAATTTAGATGGCAGATTTTTTTGGACAGAATTTCTCTGTCAATCAAAATAATGCAAAAAGTTTATTAACCCAGCAAACTGGAATTTTGAGGTGCGCAAGCCAGACTGACAAATATTTTATTTGCATGTTTATGTGTTTACATTTTTAAAAAATCCCTTCCATATATGATGGTGCTCGCAGCTTGTAGTTAATCAATTCAATTCTTTTATTTTCATGTGTACAAGCACAAGTACCATGTACAATGAAATGCTTACTTGCGTGTGCCCCTGCAGACAGTGAACATGGACAAGACGACAAAAAAAAATGTTTAATACAGTATTCATCAATCCAAATGCTTACTCCTCCTGTCATACTGAGCACCTTACAGTAGTAACTCCCTGCTGATTCACAAGTGATACCACAGAGTATAGTGTTAAAAATGGATGCTTTAATTGGCCACTGTTGTACACATGGAAAAAGGTACTACTGTGGAATATTATGATTTATGAAACAGATTTTTAGTTATGCAAGTGATTGTGGGTAGAAGCATCCAAGGAATTGCTAAGTGGAAAATAATTTCTCAGAAAATTCTTTATTTTAATTTATTGAGACATGACCTATCCTGTTCCCCCCCCTCCACCCCCAACTTGATGAGGAGACTGTTGAAGGATCAGTCTCTCGATCAAAACCAAACAAATCTTTCCCTGTGCCGAATCTCTGGTGATGTATATGGGTGCCTCTGGCTGCCATGACAACGGGAGTGCTACCATGACAACGGAGGCTCCTCTAATGCTCTCCCGGCACATTTACTAGGGGACACATGGTCAGTCACGGCATCTCTTGGGTCACACAGGTCAGATTGGGCCAGGCAGTCATAAATATGGGTGCTGAACACTTGACCTTTAGGATAATTATTTGTGATGTCTTTTGCTCTGGATTGTAGGAATTATTTTATAGCAAATGGATAAGTGGGTAATAACCTAGACCTGTAGGTGAGTCATACATTAATCAAAATTAAGCTACATGAATAACTATATTTAAACATAAATGTTAAGCCTCAAATTTAGGCCACAGAGCCAATTCCAGGGTTCAATGGAATTCGATTCAAAATTCAGAAATTTGGGACAATGCAAGAGGTTTCCACACAGATGTGATGAAAAGTAATGGACTGTGAGATTTGATATTGAATGGCCTTTCTGAAGCAGAAACACAAAGGTCATTCCTAGGGATGGATCGATCATGATTTTTAAGGTTGATTCTGATTGCTGGGTTTTACAAGAAAATTGGCTGATTCTGATTCAATTGCTGATTTATTGCTTTTTACAACATAAATTTTCAAGATTTAAAGCAAAGAGCGTTAGACTTGTGAAATTACATCAAATCAAGTTTACTATAATGAGTAAAAGAAGGATACTACAGCAGTTTTTTTTATAGTTAAATCGATGTAATTTTAATAACGATATCCTATACATTGCCTGGTCATTACTTCTCCTTCAGCAGTGTATGAAAATTGTTATTTACAAAAAGAAACATTTCTGCTGTGTCACAAGCTGCTCAGTTTCATTTCTTGTCCACCATGCAAGTGTCACGAATCAGGGTGGATTTGGAAAATCAGACCACGAGGGGTCAAATGGGGCAGGGAAACAAGGGGGAAGCAGGTTATAAAAAAAGAACATTCAAATGTAACTGACATCCAACAAACATCAACGACTCCAGGAAGAACAGAACAAGATCAGGAACTTAAATGCAAAAAACTAAACCAGGTAACGATACAGCAGGCGTGTGACATAGACAATTAACCAATCTGGGAGGGGGCAGGGCAACGAGCAATCAGGTAAACACACAAGGGCAGGCACAAGGACAGGCAACAGGTGAAACTAATAATTAAACTCAGGGAAATCAAACTAACAAAGAAACCAAGAAACAGAATCTACACTAGGGGAATAAGAGACAGGTAAAAACACAAGCACGGGCACAAAGCATGAAACCAAAACCAAATAAAATTCACAAGACACAGGAACAAGAAAACTCATACAAACGAAACACTAAGGAACAAAATACAAAAACAGAGGAGGTGGGAGTTGAGCCATGTGGCCAACGGGGAGCTGGGGAAAAAACAAAGGCTGATAACAGGAGGGACGGGGTGACCAGCAATGCCTGCTGGCCAAATGGGGAAAGGACACAACAGACTGGGACAACAGGAGCTGACCCTGACAGCAAGAAGCTGAGCTGAACAAATGTTCCTTGTCTACACTGGTGTGGGCTGCAGTCAGGTAAACTTGTGTAACTTCTGCAAGTGGAGGAATGAAGCTCGTACTTAGACTCTGGAAACCTGGTAATCTAATGCAATAAATTCCATGACTTTCTTTGTAATCGCTGGTGCTTTTTGACTATCTCGCCCAGTGCTCTGGGTTTTCTGAAACATCATCTGTACTGAGTGGTTTTTTTGTGATGAACTTTTCCTCTGAAAACATTACAGATTGCAGTCTTAATGTGCTGTTCACAAACTTAGTAATATTTCCACACAAATGAGATTATGGAAAATAATGTACTTGTGCTTATGTGCGTGGCGAGTACGCTTCCGGAATGCAGATCAGCTGAAACAACAAAAAAAGTCAGTTTGTTACGGACAAAAACAGGTGCGTCAGGGACAAAAGCACAAGGCCGGTCAACTGGTATATCTCAAGTCATTCCCCTCTTAAACCTCCCGCTGTTCTCATATTTGCATAAACTTCCACAATGGACATTACCTGGAATCTTCTATGAATGACACATCTTGACCAGTAGGGCGTTCATTCAACTTCTGTGCATTAGTGAACCTTTCTCTATTTTCCAGTCCCCTTGAGTTTATTGAAGTCAGCACAAAAACTCACATGGCCTTCAAAGAACACAGACCTTGAACTTGAAAAGTCCTTCAGAACATTCATGTTTCAGAAGACCTTCCAAGCTTCCTGTGCTGCTCAGCTAAATAAAAGCTTTCTCTCCCACCTCCGTATTTCTGTAACATGCCCACAATGTTGCGCTGATGTCTGAATGGAGAGGCAGTCATAGTTGAAGTGTTCAGCAGCCATTAAAAAACTGAGCCTTGGTTAATTAGAGTCGTGTTCTGGAGCCCTGCAGGGAATTCTGGGTACTCCTGCTTGGCAAAGTCATTATGCCAATTAAGTAGAACAATTAAGTTGATGAAACAGGTAAAATCATTTGCTACATTTGTCATATTAAAATGTTTATTAAGGTCTGCTCAAGATATCACTCTAACAAACAATTATGCGATATGTAGAGCTAATTATCCATTGTTAATTTATACATAGAGAATAAAAGAACACTGAAAACAAAGAATTTTACTGGTGGTTAGAGCAGTTGGTTAGAAATGGTCCTCTAAGCCAGGGGTGGCCTATCTGCAAAGGGCCGGTGTGTGTGCTGGTTTTTGGGGTAACCTTTAGGTCAGCTGTTCAAACCCAGGGGTGAGGACTCTTCAGCTCATCAGTCCTCTAATTAGTAATCTAATTAGGCAGTTGCGGCGAAAACCCACACACACAGTGGTCCTTTCTGGATAAGATTGGCCACCCCTGCTCTAAGCCAATGTTTCCCAATCAGGAGTTGGGAGGGAGCAAAAATGTGGACTGTCTGGCAGGGAGCTGGGAGAGATCAAAAATGTGGACTGTCTGGCAGGGATCTGGGAGAGAGCAAAAATGTGGACTGTCTGGCAGGGAGCTGGGAGAGAGCAAAAATGTGGACTGTCTGGCAGGGAGCTGGGAGTGCTAGTGGTTGAATTAAAAACTACACGGGTATTTTGGAAGGTTGCTGCACATACAGGGGTGAGTTCAGGAGAAATGGCTAAGCGGACAAACTTTGGGAGGCATAATATCAAAGTCTTGATACCAACATGAAGATCATTTAAACATCATTTTCTTTGACTGCCTAAGACTTTTGATAGTAACAGATGACTTTTTAAAATAAATATATATCTGCCATCCCTATATCAGAAATTGTGGTAAAAGATTCATCTGGTTAATTTCACATCACAGACTGATTAATCTCAAGGGTGAATATTCAGATAATATTTAATGCCAAGCCGCCAATACTGTCTGAGGCAGATTTTTGATATCAAACAGACACTAGCTGATAACTAAATCTTTTAATAATCCTCTGATGTTGAGATACCAGGTCCATCGTGAGAGGGATTAACTGACCCCTCAAACTCGTTCACTGAAACAGAAAATAACTTCTAGCCATTGAATAATGTTATCTTGTTAGAACTTTAATATTGCATGAACAGAATGCAATGACTCTTTCCACCTCACATCATCTTTACAATTACATAAAAAAATAATGGGGAGATTTACAGATTTTTTTTCTTTTTCCAGAATGAGAACCTATTTATAAAGATGCTGTACAATATATAAACATTTATAGCTACCACATAATGTCGAGACCAAGCTAAATTTCTGATTAACTGAATTGCAAAGACCACTTTAGTACACTGTATGCCGAAACAGCAGTGTCAGTAGCCTTCAGGGGTCTCTCACAATGCCCTAGTGTAGATGACGATGATATACTGCAGTGTTTCCCAATCTGGTCCTTGGGGACCCACAGCGATCCATGTTTTTGCTCCCTCCAAGCTCCCTGCCAGACAGTCCACAGTTTTGCTGTCTTGGTAGCTGGGAGGAAGCACAAACGTGGACTGTCTGTGGGTCTCTGTGGACCGGATTGGGAAATACTGATATACTGAGACTCCCCAAAAATTAACTTGTCCAAGGTACTATGCAGTAAACTGTGATGTGATTGGCTGCTGCTTGCCAGCTAAATGCAGGAGATGGCAAGAGTGCTTCCGGCAGTGCTGTTCAGACAGCTCACTAACTGAAACTTGTTCTGCTTCTCCATTCTTCATCCGACAAATTTTTTTTTAGAACAGTATTTCTCAACCTGGGCCTCGGGGACCCCCAGACTGTCCATGTTTTAGCTGGGAGCTGGGAGGGAGCAAAAATGTGGACTGTCTGGCAGGGAGCTGGGAGGGAGCAAAAATGTGGACCATCTGGCAGGGAGTTGGAAGGGAGCAAAAATGTGGTCCGGCTGTGGGTCCCCTGAGGACCAGGTTGATTAACACTGTTTTAGAATTACGCACATCTGTGAGATGCTGAATAAAACCTATGCGAGTTTAGCAAAAGTGATGCAAAAATAACTTCTTTTTTTTACATTTAAAACCATCTATGACATGAAAAAGGTCTAAATCAGTTATTGTTTTTGGTCTGGAATCAAAAGATAAGAGAGTTCACTATTACTTCTTTTGCATGCGATAACCATGATGAATACCAGTTTGTGTATGTTTTCACAATATCTCTACAGGTTTACAGAACCGCAAAGCGGACTGCATACAGTAGCTGACGGTCAGTGCATGGAGTTACCAACAGTGCGAATAAAAACTTCTCACAACTATAACTCAACAAGACCATTTGGGTAACATACACATTTTGAGAAATGCTTTGAACCGAACAGATCTTTCCAAACATGTCTAGGAGTCTGTCATTGGCTAAATGCAGTTTTCTCTGTTATCCAAGTCACAGCGTTTATCAAGAAGGACATTCACATCCATATCCATGCATGTGCCAAAGTTAGATGTTTCAAACAACAAAAGAATATTTCCTGGCTGAAAGTCATGCATTCATATACATTACCCACCAATGTGTTTGGGGACATGACCCAACACAGCTGAGGTCAGAGGCTGCTGACGACTTAAGCATTTACATGGGAATCTCTCTGTTCAAAAAGAAGACGAAGACTCACTCTGTCAATCAGCCACACCCACATCCCCTAAGGTTTTCAAAAACCATCCAGCTACACTCGAAATCTGAGCTCACTGAAGTGGGAATGAGTCAGAAGGAAGAAGACAATGAACACATTGCAGACATTTTTGCTACAGCTGTCCATCAAAGGCAGGGACAATCAGTGGAACGAAAGCCCATGCAAAGAATAAAACACCAACGGGAATTAAATTTATAGTAGCTGGGCCTTGAAGAGCCACTTTGGTGCTGATACTTAGTTTGAAGGAGAATGAAATCTGATGCTGTTATAGAGCCCTTGATCTCTTGTGTCGGACACCATCGGTGAGGTAGGCCTCTCCCTCAACATTTTACGTGCATGGGTGAAAGTGTCAGCGTCGTGTCTGAAAGCCCACTGACTTCCATTCATTGTGCAAGACTGACCTTCCATAAAAAAAACAGTGATAAAGGACAGTGAAAGGTCATAAAACTCCAAATCCCAGAAGCCCACATCAAAATGCTGATTGGCTCAAGATGGATGCATATATCTATATCACTCCATTTTTTTCATTTGAATAAATTATCATAAACAAGATAACCAATAAGCACAAGTCTCTGGTCGTATATATATGTATATATGTACACACACATTTTCACATCTTATTTTACAAGGTACCAAACAGGATGCATTTATGTAAGGAAGAAATTGTCCTAAAAATCCTTAAACTGTTTTTGGGAAGGTTTGAAGATCTGGATATATCAAAAAAGCTACATTTTAAATATTATTTTGGTATCTGTATTTAAATATATACATAAAATTGGCACATTTGTGCAGTTGTAAAAAAAATACTGGTCAGGAATTTCAACATTTTTTAAATAAGTATTGAAGTCAGGGTCGAAATAAACCTTCCTGGATCACAATGTGTGCCAATAAAATACTGAAACTAATAAATTAAAGCTATAAAGTTAAATATTATATGACCAAAACTGCATAAACATATTCACAGAATCTCTTAGCCTGTTTGGTACCTCATTTTACATGTTTACAATCTGGAGTTTGGAGGGCACATGCAAAGTCGTAATTTCCATTAACGCAAAAAGACGACAGAAGACAAGAATCCAACAGAGTCCAAATCTCTGTTGACTGAATAAAATGACAGTTTGTTTTTGTCATCTTTTGTTCTTGCATGCAGTAAGATAAGCCCCTGACAGAGAAGCACTCCATGTGAAGGTCTGTCTCCTGTTTCTCGTGGCCGAGCTGTGGCCAGCAGGGTGCAGGCGGGGGCTTGGGGGGGGGGGGCATGTGCAGAACTTCTGCCAGTCTGGCTTTCCGTCAGAGGGCTGCCACCTGTGCCGTCAGACGGCCGAGCTTCCAGAAACGCATCATCAGCAGCTGTCTCGCATGACTTCGGAATAGGACAGGATTCTGGCAGAGCTAGGTATATTCCACGGGCCAGGGGTGATCGGCCCCCTCCCGCCAGGAGTGTCCTGCTTCCTGCCTGTGCACCTCCTCTGGTCAGCCCAGCTCTCCTCCTCTTCTCCTCTTGGCTGACTCCCCCTTCCCCGCCCTTCCCCTTGCCTCCCCTGGGTGCTGTTCCTCTCTGCTCCCTCTCTGTGTGTTTGGGTGTCTCGCTCTACCTCCCTTTTCCTCCAGCTCGCATCCTCGCTGCCCCGCTGCCCACCCTCCCTGCTCCTTCGCTCACCCCACTGCTCCTGGTGCAGCTGTCTTGTCCCGGCGCGGGCCTCTCCACGTTTCTTTTGGGAGCTGGGAGACCGGCTGGGAGTCTTCCCCCTGTTAGGACTGGACGCCCCCTGGTGGTTGCACTGTCCCTCTGCGGGATCCAACGGCAACTCGTCTGCAGTCTTTGGGTCGGAGGCCTCAAGCCTTCTTGCCACTGCGGCTTCCCAGCTGGCTCGTGGTTCGGGCAACCGATAGGAGGGCAAGGGGGAGGCGGAAGGCACAGGGATAGGGGTGTTCCACTCCAGAGGCAGGGAGAGCGATTCTGCAGAGCTGACGGATGGCGATACTGGGCCCAGAACGTCTCCCTGAATGCCTGCGAGTAAAGCAATAGGTTAGTCCATTAGACCAGTGTTTCCCAAACTGGTTTACTGTAGCTCCCTCCTAGCTCCCTGTCAGACAGTCCAGGGAACTGTGAAGGAGCAAAAACGTAGATCGTCAATGGGTCCGCTAGAACTGGGTTGGGAAATACTGCATTAGATCAATCAGAGGCAGGGCTTTAACAGTAAACTCGTGCCATCTGTCATCTAAATTTCCGATACACAAATATCTATGATACATATCATATCCATGACATAGGCATCAGGTGTAGTGTGCAAATGATAAAATATAAGTGGCTCACATCTGTATTTCACTCTGGACTGGTGTCAACAATGTACATATGCATACAAAATGGTTTTGATATACAAATAACTGCAGCATTATGTGATAAGGTTACGATTAGACGTCTTCAAGTAGCATGTGAACAAAGTTAACATGCAGGTTAAGGAACAGGAGATGTAATTGTCAGGACCGAGCTTCAGGTCCTACGAGGACAATCAGCTAGGAAAATGGCGTGAATATCACATAAAATTATTTAAATACAAATGTCTCCTAATAAAAGTCATTGGGACAATAATGACAAGCATTAGCGGGGCTACACTGAGATTTACATAAACAGATAATTATTTCTTAAGGTCTCTTTGCTTGCACTGATCCGTAAACAAAGGACAGACTGGATCAACCAAGGCTTGAGGAAATCCCAGCAGAGTGGGAATCAGGGGAGTGAGAAAGGCAGAGACAGGGCACCTCTGCCAGAGAGACATGGCCTGGAGGAATGAGGAGGAGGAGGAGGAGGAAGACGACCTTTACCAAGGTGGCTGGAGCCAGAGCAGCAGGAGCAGCGAAACCTTTTAGTGGTGATGCTCAGATGTGGGGTAGTAGCACAGAGTGGAGGAGGACAGAGTGCCTGGATGAAGAGGAGGACAAGGCAAGGCTGAGTCCCGGCCAGACGGAGGAGAGAGAGAGAGAGAGAGAGAGGACAGAGTGCCTGGAGAAAGAGGAAGACAAGGCAAAGCTGAGTCCCGGCCAGACAGAGGGGAGAGAGAGAGAGAGAGAGAGAGAGAGAGAGAGAGAGAGAGAGAGAGAGGACAGAGTGCCTGGAGAAAGAGGAGGGCAAGGCAAGGCTGAGTCCCGGCCAGACGAAGGAGAGAGAGAGAGGGAAAGGACAGAGTGCCTGGAGGAAGAGGAGGGAGAGAAGGACAAGACAAGGCTAAGTCCCGGTCAGATGGAGGAGAGACCAAAGAGAGAGACAGATACAGAGATAGAGAAGGCAGAGTGCCTGGACGAAGAGAAGGATAAGACAAGGCTGAGTCTCGACTGGACAGAGGAGAGAGAGAGAGACAGAGAGAGACAGATACAGAGATAGAGAGGGCAGAGTGCCTGGACGAAGAGAAGGATAAGACAAGGCTGAGTCTCGACTGGACAGAGGAGAGAGAGAGAGAGAGAGACAGAGAGACTCTGACTTTTAAACTCCCTTTATTGACACACAAGCACAAATAACACCAGTAAAAAACTCACAAAAAACACATCACACAAATCCACAGAAGTGAGACATGCCATGCTGTCACACTTTTAACACTGGGCCTTGATCATCACCAAGTTCACACAACACTCCGCATTGTCCCCACACAGTCGAGAAATCCTGCAGGGTATGGGTCAGCAAAGGGTACCCTGAGCTGGCTGATATAGGCTGTCATCTTCCCGATGTCCCTCCGCTGCCGATGAAATATGCAAGGGCAGGAAAAGCCCCCTCCGATCCCCCACTGCATCCACTGCAGACCTCCAGAACCCCTCAGGTAGAACCAAAGAAATGTTGTTGAGGATTGACTGAACGAGACGGCTGGACCAGAACGCTGTCTCAGTACACAAGACAGAAACAGACTTCCGGCTTCTACCCTCTCTCAAACGCCCTAACCGGTGTTTTGCACTAACCTAACCTAATAGAGACAAATTTTGACAGGATCTTATAATCACTGCGCACCAAGGACAAAGGCCTCCAGTTCGACAGCAACCCCAAATCCCCCTTCTCTGGGAGGAGAATCAGCACAGCTCTCGTGCAGCTAGTCGGCAGCTGTCCAGCCCTCAAAGTGCAGTTAAAGACCTCAAACAGATCTGGTCCCAACAAGTCCCAGAAATCTTTACAAAATTCCGCTGGTAGGCCATCGACGCCCAGCACCTTCCCAAGCAAAAAACGCCGAACTGCTGTCGTTAGTTCCTGGAGCTGAAGGTCCTCATCCAGGGCCTCCCTCTGCGCCACCCCCAGGCTGGTCAATCCTGTCAATAACTCCTCCATGCTGGACAGATCACACTCTTTTTCACCAAAAAGCGCCGTATAATAGTCCATGGCCAGCCTCTGCAGTTCTGACGGTGCCTCAGTCAGTGATCCTTCCAGACGCTGAAGGTGTAACATACTGGGCATGGGTCTCGTCGTTTTGCCCAAACTGAGAAAGAAAGAACTCACGGCATCCATGTCCCTAATCTGAGACATCCCAAGCCGGACCAAAACCCCTTTCAGCCGCTCACTCAGGAAGGAGTTCAAGGCCTTTCTCTTCCCTTGCAATACACTCAGAGTATCTATGGCATCACCAGCAACCAAGTGCCTCTCAAACAAAGCAACATCTCTCTCCAAATTCGGAGGAACGTTACTAACCATGGCCCTTGACTGAGCAGGATACTGCTGGCAAAAAACCCTGATCTGAACATTACCCACATCCTACCAGAATGCCAAATCCTGAAAGTGCTTCTTTTCCTTCCTCCATCTCCCCCAGAAGACAGCAAAGCCCCTACAAAAACAGCAGCAACCTACTGTCAAAGCACAAGTAGTACCTTGACATCGAGATCTTCGACAAAAGTAAACCAACCAACACCAGCTGGTGGTCAGAGAAAGCCCATGGAGTTACACGTGCCGTCGAAACCTCATTCCGCCCAAACCTTTGACATATAAATCCTATCCAGCCTAGCAACGCTGACCTGACCAGCCGACACTTTCAGCTAGGTAAATTGTGCCAGCCCGTCATGTCTCTCTCGCCACACATCCGTCAAGCCCCGATCCCGCACCAACCAATGCAGCGACACCCTAGATGCTATATGAGGCTTTTACCCAGTCCTATCCAACATAAAACCTGCGGTGCAGTTCCAGTCACCCGCAGCCTCCAGTTCGACAACAACCCCAAATCCCCCTTTTTCAGGAAGAGAGTCAACACGGGCTTCGTGCAGCTAGTCGGCAGCCATCCAGACCTCAAAGTCCAGTTAAAGACCTCAAACAGATCCGGCCCCAACAAGTCCCAGAAATGTCCCATAGCCGATCAGTCCTACAGGTCAGCGCATAAACGTTCACAAATAGAAAAGCAGTCCCCCCAAACTGTAGCCTCAACCAGCAGCAGTCCACCGTGCTCCACCTCCCACAGCTGCACACCTGTCATCCCCCGCCCTCTCAGAAAAGATTCAGCCACCGCTCATCCTTATCTCTTCCACCATTAATGTATAATGACCCCATGACTAGCTACTCCATGGAAGTTGTAAGGAAGAAAAACAAAGAAAGGAGGACAGAACAGTGCAAGCTCAAGAGAAAGCTGATTGGTGAGTAACCCACGTCATTTGCACGCACCGGACCCACAGCCCTGCTGTAACTTAGTAACAAATTTTCTCAATCGATACCTCTTCTGCATAGATAACTCCTCTTAACTAGCTGTCTTTCGTAAATGTCGTACCGAAGCCAAAAACTTCTGAACACTTTTGAAGAAACCCAAAAGTGGCAAGGACTTCCCATAGCTCTCATCCAGAAACTCATTAACCTCCTGCAAGGAATACAGCTGCTGATCGTCCCCCACCTCCGACACCGCTAAGCCAGCGACTGGCTCCACACCCACAGCCGGCTCATCAACTCACCGACATCCCCCGGCAGCAGTACCAGTGCTCACTCCATCACCCGTCCCACCCGACCCCCCTTCCCAGGGAGAATCAGGAGGCTCATCATCCTGCCCCACATGCTCCTATCCCTTTCAAACTCCCTCACCACCCTTCCCTACTGCCTCAATGGGGTGAGCCCTGCACAGACAACGTCTACACACTCAAAACACTGCAAACTGCAGGTGCATGTAAGACCTACCCTCATGAAGTACTCTGAAAGAAACATCCAGCGCAGGGTCATTCAAAATCATAATCACCTGCCATCTGACAGACACCACATGTCTCAACGCTGGAGACTTGCAATTCAACGGAACTTTCTTAAAATCCTTTACGATCCTAGCAAAACAGGAAAGCTCTCATGCAATGTCCACGTCAGGAACAGAAGGTGGCACATTCGAAACCGTAACTACAGTCGGCAAGACCAGCAGTACAACCGCAATATAAGCACCCACCCACTCTCAATCAATGGATCGACCAAGTTCATATCCCTGAAAAACACCACCACTGCCTTATTTATACGCGACGCTGACACAATACTGTCACATCCTGCCTGCTCTCCCACACCTAACAAGACGTCCTCCCCAGTCACCTTGGGATCAGTCTCACACCTGACCCTGTCAAAAAACTGCCTCGTGCCAATCAGAACTACTGGACGCCTTGCTACCAAAAAAACACAATTGCGCAGCGCATAGAAACTCAGCAATCGCTGAAACAGAAAATTATAAAATACATGGAACTCTCGCACCAGCCACAGGTGGCTACTGTGCGCTGTCACACACTCTGCTCACTCCCAGCAGACACTCTGACAGAGAGAGAGAGAGAGAGCGCAAGAGGACAGAGTGCCTGGAGGAAGAGGGGGGAACGGAGGAAGAGGCAAGGCTGAGTCCTGGCCAGACAGAGTAGAGAGAGAGACAGAGAGAGAGAAAGAGAGAGAGTAGCTGAGGCACATATGAACAGGAGCGCAAGACATGCAAGTGCACACAAACACACACACACACACACATGTTTGTATTCTTATTTTTGTGGGGATCACCCATTCAAATAAGTTTTTATCACATTGTGCGGTAATCTGGTCCCCACATTTGGCCCTTATGCTTAAGGTTAGGGCTGAGTAGGACTTAAGGTTGTAATTGTTGGGATTAGGCATTCCTGTGGAAATGAACGGAGAGTCCCCATAAAGATATAAATACGTGAACTGTGCGTATGTGTGTATATGTGCGTGTGCACGTGTGTGTGTGTGTGTGTGCATGCACCCGTGTGTATGTGTGTGAGTGTGCACATGCATGTGTGCGTGCATATATGTGTGTGTGTGTGTGCGTGTGTGTGCGCGTGTGTGTGTGTGTGCGTGTGTGTGTGTATGCGTGTGTGTATGCGTGTGTGTGCGTGTGTGTGTGTGTGTGCGTATGTGTGTGTGTGTGTGCGTGTGTGTGTGTGCGTGTGTGTGTGCGTATGCGTGTGTGTGCGTGTGTGTGTGTGTGCGTATGCGTGTGTGAGCGTATGCGTGTGTGTGCGTGTGTGTATGTATGCGTGTGTGTGTGTGTGCGTATGCGTGTGTGTGCGTGTGTGTATGTATGCGTGTGTGTGTGTGTGCATGTGCGTATGCGTGTGTGTGCCCTCACCGTGGTCCGGTGCTAGCCCAGGCCCGGGCTTGAGCAGCAGTAACACCTTGCTGCCCCCGGCCTGGATGAGCTCGATGGCCCTGGTGTGTGTGATTCCCTGGGTTGGCTCCCCGTTAATCTCCACTATCTGATCCCCCACCTGTCAACAGAAAAAGAAATTAAATTCACCCCAAACCTTAAAGTCCCTAAAACATCCTAACGTTTATAGCTCAGAAGGCCCAAACAGGCTCACTCCAGAGGCTTTGGGTGAATGTTACTGCCATTTACAAGCTCTCTATGTGCTCTCTCTTAACAGAGTTTCCTGTGTTTTGTATAAAAATAAGAGGCCACGTTCAAACCTCCATCAGTCCATGTCTCTACATGCATACACACAGAGGTGGAAAGTTCGGATCCAGAAAGTATAAATCCAGACCAAAGTTTTGTTTCAACCAACCAGTTGCATATAAAGAGTCACAGAGTATTCAGCTGGTTGGTTGAAACAAAACTGTGGTCTAGATTTGTACTTTCACAGACTCACATGTATCCTCCCGTCCAGCTGGGCAGGGCTGTCCTCAGCCAGCCGTAGGATGTACAGGCCCATGTTGTACTCCTTTCCCCCTCGCAGGCTGAAGCCAAACCCTCGAGGACCACGGTCCAGCTCCACTGTGAAGCAGCCCTGTGCCGCATGCACACACACACACACACACACACGCACACAATCAGGGATTGTGATTCTCACTGTCACTGCTCTGCTCTCCCATTCCATTCACAAGACCCCCATTCCAACCGCTGGAGGAGGAATGGGCTCGACTCACCTGCCGGGGGCCCGCCATGCACACGCTGCTCTGCTCATTCGCCCCCTGCGTCCTGTAACTCCCCCGAGAAGAGCTGTCCCACTTCTCGTCCATTTCCAGGTTGCACCTACATGTCAGAAGAGCATCTGTGATTCGCCCTGAGATGTGACAGACCATCTGAATCCTAAACATTCGTAGCGGCAATGAGAGAAACTTTGGTGGGGATTCCCAGAAAATTTTGGGCAACACCAACTCTTGCTAATTATTCATCATTTATTCAGGCTCCCAAAGCTACTGGCCCCAGACTCCAATAAGGGAATGTCTCCCACTACACAGCAGCGGCACAGTTCAGTTATTTAAAAGTACGACGCTAAACAGTTTTTTTGGGGTTAAAATATACCTAAAGACACGTGTGCCGCGTGTTACAACATGGGGAGGGACGGCTTCGCTTCTGCGTGTGAGTGCCTGAGCGCTAACGGAGCCTGGGACGGCACACTGGATTAAGGGGGGTGCACGGGTAATCTTGTTTAAGGGGAAGATCAAAGCCAAGAGAGAGGGAGACAGAGCTGCCATTTATTTGCCAGTAATAACCCAGCCGATCTTTTTCCTGGCTCAGTAGCTTAGCACGGGCCCCTGGTCATAAGCAGCAGATTATCCATACGGAGCTTCCCAGGCCCCCGATTCAACAGGGCCGCAAGACGAGCTTGTCGCTAAGCCTTCAAAAGCATGTCTCTCGGGACGGCAGACGCTTATACACCAGGGCTCGGGAAGATGCGGGGGGGGGATGGGTGGGGGGATGTATTATTTATGCC
>JAODKC010000130.1:21249319-21267775 GCA_026777985.1 Mormyrops attenuatus
CCCCCCCCCCCCCCCCCCCCCCCCCCCCCCCCCCCCCCCCCCCCCCCCCCCCCCACCCCCCCACCCCCCCCCCCCCCGCCCCCCCCCCCCCCCCCCCCCCCGGCCCCCCCCCCCCCGGGGGGGGGCCCGGGGGGGGGGGATGTATTATTTATGCCACATGTGCTTGTTAGTTGATGCTGCATCTCGTCCTGGCTGGGGGGGAGTTAGAAGAACAGCAGTTGGATGACTGTTTTAGTTCTGTCCTGGAATGTAAGCCTGGACAATGAGATGATAAATGTCACAGAGGACATGAGTACCGGTCATCTCGTGTGGCTGGCTGCTGGCCCATGGCTCGGTGCTGCAAGGCTGGGCTGTTCTTGGCCGAACTGGCAGCAGATGGAGGCCCAGTGTATTCTGGGAGACGGACAATAGTCGGTCAGTTACGAAAACACACGGTAACAATTGCCCCAAAGAAATACACAAAATCTGTACTGTACTGCATCAGCAACCTTTTGATTTGTTAATGTTACGATGGGTGTCCTCAAATTAAGGCCATAGCACACATATATCTATTCTGGGCAACTTTAATCTCATTGTCATCTACCTTTTAAAAGCAAATATTTTTACTATAATGTGCTTTACAGCAGTTAAGTGTAACTAATTATAAAAGCACAAACATTTAAGTTCCAGTTATTGAATTGCAAATCCCTGCAGCATCTTTGTCAATTCCAGATTACAAATTTCACAATAAGAAATCTCATCTATATAAGTGATTCAAAGAATTATGACCATAAGGTTGCTGGTTCACATCTCAGGAAGGGTTATGCATTTGCGCCCCCAAACAAATCACTTGATCTATTTTTACCTACAGTGGAATAGTAGGATATTCAGCTACATAAAGGGATTGATCTGGTGACATATTGATAAATACAAATTATTTGTTTCTTTTTTAGGAAAAACTTCTCATTTACGAACATTCTCCAATACTTAACATTATTATAAAACATTGTATAAAGATGCAGGCAAAAACCCATTTGTAAATTACGTCTGCAAGTGTTCCTGTCTGCACACAGAGCAATAGCTGTCACAAAGACACAGACACATTTGTCTCCTAGAATTTTACTACATTTCCCAGCAGCCCCTGCACCGAGCATGCTCGTACCATCTGCCGGGACCACTGACAGGGTGACGGAATTGCCAGCGTCCTTGATGAGTTGCACAATGTCGTTGTGTGATAGCTGCACGATGGACTGGCCGTTAACGGCTAAGATGCGATCTCCCACCTTGAGCCGGCCACAGCGATCAGTGGGGCTGCCCTCGATGATGCGGCCAATCTTGTGTGGGATCACTTTGGCAGGGAAATAACCGTACCATATTAGGTTAGACAATAACAGTGAACAAGCCCAACAGCAGATTTACTAAAGTCATCTAAAGACACTCACAACCTTCATAATCGATGACATCACACACCCCAGGCCAGGCTGGGATCACCTCAATACAGCGTCAACCAAGGTTTAGGAATGACCAGACATGCACAAGCAACTAATCCAGCAGACAACAAGAAACATAATGCTCCGTCCAAACATTAAACCTGCACCTAGGATATGTGAGCGATATCCACACAGACAGGGAGACCATGCAGGCTCACACACACTGCAGGGGCAGGATTTGAACCCTCAACCCTGGAGGTGCGAAGAAGCACTGTGTCACTCTGCCTCCCCTTAATATGCTTATTAAGTCCAAACTATTACAGAAACAATCTACAGGTATTTGCATAATAAATGCATAAGACTTAAGAGTTTAAGATGACATTTGTGCAGTGCTGGTGGGGCTCCCCAGAGGGCCATTAAAGGTCAGGGTGATTGTGTGTTTGTGGGTGTGTGACCTGCTGGGCGGGGGGGGGGGGTCTGACCTCCAGGGGGCGGCTTGCTCTTGGATGTGAGGATGACGAACCCAAAGCCCTCGCTCTCCTTGCGTTGCAGGAGGATGTCATAAGGGTGGGACTCGGGCTGGCCTAACGCTTCTGCACGGGCCAGCCTGGGGGAGCCGTTCAGCAGGGCGGGGGTCGCCAGCTGCTGGCTCCCGTCTGCATCCCCACCATCTGGGAATAGACGATCAGACCACAAACTCAACATGGCAGCAGTATACTCGTGGATTTTGTACATTCTTTGAGATATTTTTGAGCTCCTTTTTTAGACAGTTTTTAGATCTTTCTTAATAGAACATCGACCATGACCACCGGAAGCTTCCACGCACCCCTGTAGATAACAGTCCTGCGGATGGTCAGCAGGACCTGGCCGTTGCGGGCGGCATTGGTCATCAGATCCAGCACCTGCTTGTGTGGCCTACCCTTGACCACAACGCTGTCGATAGCTATGAGCTCGTCTCCTGCCCGGAGATGACCTTCCTTCTCGGCCGCCCCTAGGGGCACGATGGCGCCGATGTAGACCTGCCGGGAGGCAACATCATGGCAGCTGCTTAGTGGATATGAACCGGTAAAAACAGATTCCCCATGGATACGGGTCAAGGTGGCCACTTGGGATGCGGAGGTTGGAAATGGACAAATAGCTTTTGAACCAACGGGAGCAGAAAAGAACGAATCGGCCAGAGCTTAAGGCCAGTTTAAACTTAAAGGCCAAATTTGGACTGCGGCTGTCCCTGTCTCACCGGCTGTTTGGGACTTTCTCCACCCAGAACTCGGAATCCGAATCCCGACTCCTGGTTCCTCTTGATGAAGATGTCCAACTCTTTTATCAATGGGCCTGGGGGGGGGGGGCAGAATATAAGCCATGCTTCTGAACCAGATACCACCCTACATATACCCTACATATACCCTACATATACCCAACATATACCCTACATATACCCAACATATACCCTACATATACCATAAATAAATGCCATCATTTCCAGTGATTCACTTCTTCCATTGCCTAGCCATCTCTGCTTTCCTCTTTTGTAGCATCGGTTTTCACTGCAGCTAACCAGTTAGACCTCTTTCTGCAAAGATTTTTCCAGTGAAGCTGGTCTGAGATGAAGTGTTTTGTGTTTACGCTCTCATGCCCTCTATCTCGATGGCTGGTTATGCTACATACTTCATAGACTAAAAGATACAAAGCTTTCCATGTGAGGCAGGTCCAGGAAACTGACTAGCCTAATTGCAATTCGGCCGATTTAAACTTAGCTAGCATTTATGATATTTTTGTGCTAATGTTGTTGATTCCTTTTTTAATCTGAATTTAAATCAATTACCTCAAGTGTTTATTCTTATTAAGGCTGCTTTGTTTTTGAACTATTTCACTACATTACATGCCCCAGTTCAAGTTGCTAATTGTCAGTTAAAATCTGCAGTCTCCTCTGGCCTTTTTCTTATTTGGCATGATAATCGAAAAATCGCATTAGCATGATCACCTACACGCCCCAGCTGTAATTTGGGGGGGGAAAAAAAATCCATAAAGTTGCAAGGATTTAATTAACTTCTGACCTAAGACGAACAATAAAGGATGCAAAAAGCTGGTGTCTGATAATGGGGGTCAACAGCAAGACTGACTGATGGAGAAACACTTTTTTTTTGGCTATTTCAATATAATTTTAGGCAGGACCATTATCTAGACAAATTAGCATGATAAAAGAGTCGGGTATTTCTTACTTTTTGATGCTGTACTTAAAGGTACATCGTCCCACCTAGACTCACCTGCACTCTCCCCCACAGCTTTGGATGCCGCGTAGAGCTCGGGGGGGTCCAGCTTAGGGGAGCTAGGCCTCATGCAGCTTGGTGGGGGCTGCGGAGGGGCTTCTGGGACAGAATCTAGAGCTTCAGCATTGGACATCATGTCCTGCTTCTGTGAGAGCTAAAGGAGCCAACAGGATGTAGTTAAGGACCTGAATGTACCCACATTTACCCCCAGAAAGGACCTGGCTGTTGTATCCCAATGCAGTGTTTCTCAAACCAGCCCCCGGGGACCCCCAGTGGTCCATATTTTTGCTCTCTTCCAGCTCCCAGGGAATTGGGAGAGAGCAAAAATGTGGACTGTCTGGAGGTCCCCGGGGGCTGGTTTGAGAAACACTGTCTTAAAGGAACTTAAACTAATTTTTGCATGCTCATAATATTCAATTACTTGAAGAGCAATGCATGAAAAACAGTTACACGTTTCACTGTGAGCGAAGGAAAAAACACATCTATTAAATTAGTAATTAATGAGCTGGAAAATTATTTGGAACAAAGCAAAGAAACAGGTACAAAATGCCAGTGGTTATATCAACAAATCGTGGATTTCTGGCTAAGGATGGGAAAGCGATGTTCTGTGTTTTACAATATAGCCACTTAAAGTACCACAAGCTGACATATATAATGCTCCTACCACATAAGCAATTCTCAGCGAAGGTCTTCACTAATCACAGAAATGGTCCAAAGGATTGGAGTGGCAATTAAGCAAGCATACAGTGACGAAATATTTTGCTTTTACTTACAGGTTTCAGGGATTTCACTGGGGACGTTTGGCCTTAAAAGAGAGGAAAAATGAAAATCAATACAGGGGGTGTAAGCCAGAGGCACAAATACAAGTGAGACATCAGTTTAATGAGACCGGTGTGCAGAACTGGAGATTTCAGGTCCAGAAAATAAAAATCCAGGCCAACATTTTGTTTTAACCATTCAGTTGAGTACTCTGTGACTGTGACTCTTTATACTCAACTGGATGGTTGAAACAAAATCTTGGTCTGGATTTGTACTCTCTGGTCCTGAAATCTCCACCTCTGCCAGCGTGTCAACACGTTAGTGACATGTCACTGGGGGGCAAGCACAGGATCTGTGCTTTTGCAGGCTTATAATTCATCTCTAACCCATGATGCCTCATACAATATCAGGCAAAATGGGCAGAGCTGTGCCACGGTTATCAAACTGAATCCTTTGCTTCCGCAGGGAAACACTTTAGTAGGTATTTAAGGCGGAAACTCTGACTGGGATCACATCTTATTTATATCTACCACTAGGTGGCACTAGGTCCAAAATCAAAAGATGCAGGCAGCACTCATGTTTTCTGAAGCACTATATGGACACGTTGCTTCTAAAGATAAAAAAGGTTTTAAAAAGCCCACAGATTTTATCCCTGTCTAGAGGTGAAACCGAGGTCACAGGGTCTTTTCCACTGTGCGTGAGAAGGTTTTGAGAAATTATTTTTCTCCCCCTGAGAAAGCAAGATGGTGGGCATGAATTAAAGATCTAGGTTCCGTTGATTGTCATGGAGTAGGAGCTGTCTGTCTCAGAAGGGTTTCAGGGGAGTGTTCCATAATGCAAGATTTTCTCAGTTAGCTGGGTTAACTTAAGCTAGAATACGAGTTCAAAGAAGGAGCATTCCTCTTGGACAGTCATGACTTCTATCTTAAATTAACCCAGCTAAATGAGAAATCCTGCTTTGTGGAATACCCCCTGGACAGTAGAGCAGCAGAGGTATAACTAAACCATAACTAAACATACAAACAACAGACAACAACAAGAACAACAACAATAATAATAACAATAAAATAATAATAATAATAATAATAATTATTATTATTATTATAATGATGATGATGATGAAATCACCAAAAAAGAGCAGGAATGTCACAGGCCTGATGGTGAGCTTGGGGGGGGGGGGTTACACACACTGAGAAGCCAGGAAGGATGTGCACCTCAGCCACCAAATATCACCAGCCAGTAGGTGCGGGCACAAGGTGAAGCGTGGGTTTAAGACCGTGTGAACATTCAGTTCTCCAGTCAGGATCAAAGCTGTCCTGGTGGGTTGGCTGGAGACCAAAGACAGACCCCCACTCTCACCTACCCGATAAGCCAGGATGTCTGCAGGCTTACATAATCCCCCCCCCACCCTCAACCAAATCAGGAGCTGAAATCATTATGCCTCTCTGAAACTGCATGGGAGGGGTTATTAGTATAAATAACCTGCGGGAGATGGAGGTGGAGAATCAAGCAGGGTGATGGGATTGGGTGGAGAACGTGCGTGTTAGGAGAGCTGTGCACTTAAGCCGGCGAAGGGGGAGACTGAGCAGGTCCATGGTAATGACTACTGCAGTGCCTGCAGTTAGCAAGCCTTAGTAATGCTACCATACACATATATATGGATCCATATCACGTCGACAGACCAGGCTGGTGAGATAACCAAGAAGACTATGGGAGAGGGATATATCCTGAATGCTATTCCTTTATATACCATCTACTCTAACAGACAAACATTGGCAGATGCTTTTATCCAAGACAACAGGCACTTTTTTTGAGAAAGCAGGGCCACACAGTCCCTGGAGTATTTGGGGGTTAAGGCCCTTGCTCAGAGGACCCAATGGTGACATCATTCTGCTGACCCTGGGATCTGAACCAGTGACCTTCTGATTACAAGCGCAGCTTCCGAACCCACTGAGCCGCAAAAGCTCCCCTGAATGCAGTTAAAAACAAAAAAATTAAACACATTCTTCTGTGGCAAGCCTAAACAGGAGCCCCCCACGGGAGAATTTGCAGGCAGGGGTACAAGGCGGAGATTCAGCAGAACTGAGGAAACGGGTTTATCAGCATCCGTGGCCGTGGAACCAGGCTAAAAACTACAACCCCAGAGCAAAGATTAAGGCCCCTGATGACGACTTATCAGGGAACCTACACTGAATGTGTCCCATCTTCAGGCATGAAAATGACTCTCTAAATGTGAATGATACTTCCACTTTACCATCTTCTATTTGCCCAGAACGATATTGTTGATTCTATTAATATTTATAGATACAGAAATGTATAAATACTTTGGCAAGTGTCAAACTGAGGCAAAATAGGGAACTGAGGAACAAAAAAGGGAAAAATATGCGAGTGATGGGAGGGTGTAACTCAAGTGGGAGAACAAGGGGGAATTCATTGTAGTTCAAAATTCTGTATTATTTTTCACTTTATATAATGTGCTTCAAAGCTTTGGAAACACCCCTACTTTGGCGACGGAATCAGAGCAAGTTTGAAAATGAGGCACAGGCAGGAGGAAAAGATGACAGAGATGGAGGTGGATGACACCTTCTGGTTTCCTGGCCTGTACCATGTAGTGTGTTAGCAAGTAGTACTGCCTTCATGATTCTTGAGCCGCGAAGTGGTAGAAGGCTTGGAGGCAGATTGTAACTCTGAGCTGGATTGAAGACCTGAGTGTGCAGCTAAGCTCTAAAAAAGGAGGGAAACTCCATTGTGCTCCGCACGCGCCATGTGCAATTCGCTTATGGTTCCAAGGAACTCCGCATGCCCAGCACACAAGCTGGGGTATGCTGACAGTGAGATCTGGCTGAAGAGTTTCCTCGGACTGATCTAGCAATGAATAGGTTTGCCATTTGCATTTAGTGCTGTGCCTTGTCGGCACAAGTCAGTCTCTCAAATGAGCAAATGGCAAATCGAGAAAAGTGCTCATTTTGACTACCAAATTAATCTGTGGCAACGTGTTCTGCTTCCCCAAACAGCAACTGGTCTGAAGCCCATCTTGTTCTTACCCTCTTCGAACCCTTCCTGCCATGTTAAAAAACAGCGCTTTATGAGATTTTGCCTGGATTAGTCAAACAAATGAGAAGCCAGTTCGATAGATTTAACACAGACTTAAAGGCGGGGACTGGTTTGAGTGATGAAACAGAGCCTCTGAATGTATTATCCTGGCAACAGCTTTTGAGACTACACAAGCCTCTACTATCGTTCAGGTGATTAGAACATAATGAGAACATTGACTAGCTGTCACCGTAGATGGTGCAGTCTTAAATGCCTTCAGGAACAGACCAATCCTCGTGTCAAGAGCCACCAAACAAGTAAACAATTAAGTAAAGATTAAAGTGGAGAAAATGGAGAGGAATGCCAGAGGATGCAGATCTATGTACATCTTTGACTCCCATCTTGTTGCACAAGCACAGTTCCTCTCATTGTCTCTACTAAGCTACTCAGACCAGCCCCTCAGCTCACCCACCTCCCCTCAGCACCAGGACGTTGACCTCACTGCCCACTGGCAGGTCCTTCAAGATGTCCACCACCTGGGCGTGGCTGAGCGTCTGCACGTTCTGCCGGTTGATCTCCTTGATGACGTCACCCTTCATCAGGCCACGGCACCACTGAGCATCCAGTATCATCTTGACTTTTTGGCCCAGTGGGCAGTCAGCGATGGCAAAGCCAAAACCTCCAGGGCCCTTTACCAGGAGAACGTTCACCAGCTCAGGCTGCAGAAGGGACTGGTTGGGCCTTTCCGGGGCAGCAGGCAGGGCAGCGACAAGGGGTCTACCACTGGAGTCAGTGGTGAGGTAGTGGAGCTCCTGGGAAGAGGCTCTCAGGGCGTCGGCCTTGACGAGCAGTGGCTGCCCATTGATGAGCGGCACGGCCGTCACCACCTCGGCACTCACTTCTGCGTCAGCATCGGCATCTGCATCTTCTGGCAACGGGTACCCCCGGCACAGCACCATATCCACATACTGATTGACAGCGATGGACTGGAACATCTGCACCACCTCGGCATGGGTCTTCCCCAAGACACACGTGCCGTTGATGTCCACGATGACGTCGCCTATGTGGGGAGGGCGGGGTGGTGGAGAAGACAATAGGTGAGAATGCAGATGAGGAACCAGAGATGAGACAAATAATGGTGGAACGTGGAAAGAGGTAAGGAGATGGAGGTGAGAAAATGTAGAAGAGAATAAGGGTTTAAAGGGACGTAAAATACTATATCACCCCAAAATCCTATCGATTCCATTTGACATAGTCGTATTCCATACACCTACAATGGCTTACTCCTTGCGTTGATCAATCCCTCCCTGCTTTGCGCTCTTTCTGTCCACGGCTCCCAGGGCAGATCAATGCCGTGAAGGCGGATGAGGCTGCTTTCTTAGCATCTTAGTCATTGAGATTCCTGTTGAGATTCTCTGTACCAAAGCTGCAGCCCAGAGAGCCAGATCGATAATAGCGTGCTGAGATCAGACGGCACGATCTCACGCGGACATTGGTGGCAAGTTCGCCCCAAGTCCCGGGTGGGGGTCTTTAATGAACCTCGATCCACTGGAAGACTTCAGCTTGATAGGGATGCTCATTATACTACGCGACTAATCTGCGTACTGCTCACCCCTAATTCCAATGACAGCCTTACAGGATTGGCTACATTGTTAATATGTCTCCCTACTGCAGCAGGAGCAGAACACAATTACAAAAAAAAAAATCTCCTTTCCAAGTTAAAACAATCTAGATGATTCAACATCAGCCCTCCAGTGTGCTGGCAGTTTCGAGGGGGTGAGATAATTTTGCTACAGCAAGGCTGTGGTCCGGCAGGTTTTAAATTTTAATTATTAACACCCGAAACAGGTGATTTGCTAAGAAAATCAAAAGGTAATTTTAGGTTGCCGAGTGTAAGGCTAAAACCAACCTAACATGTGGATGTTGAGGCTTCTGCAGTGCTGTTGAGAGGCACAGAAGGGCAGAGGTGGAAAGTTCGGGTCCAGAAAGTGCAAATCCAAACCAAGGTTTTGTTTCAAGCAACCAGTTGAGTATAAAGAGTCACAATCACAGAGTACTCAACTTGTTGGTTGAAACAAAATCTTGGTCTGGATTTGTACTTTCTGGACCTGATGGTTTAGTGGAAGCGGGGCACTGCCAACACGTACCGGAGGCGATGGTGTTGTCATGGGCAGCCGGCCCGTCACTCAGGACGTTCTTGACCTGCAGAAACTCGTGGGGCCGGTCGCCACCGATGATGGTAAAGCCAAAGCCCTGGGCACTCTTTCTGAGGGTCGTGCGGATGATCACCCCCTGCAGCTGGGAGGGGTCCAGCGTGAAGATACTCAAGCTGCCATCTTCTGTTAAATGATGGGAAAAAGAAGCAGAGATTGAGAGGGGAGGAGCCGTCCTCGCCCAATGAATCATGTGGCTTCCTCTCCTTTGCCAGAGTCAGGAAACAAATTTGGAACCCGGCTTGGATGAGGCAAAGTACTCCTGCCTTCAATAGCTGCCTACTGCTTCGCACACTGGGGGGGTGGAAGGGGGGTAAAAAAGACAGCTGCAACAACGGTAATGACAGCCTGCCAAAAGACTCTGCGCAGCCCGAGACCGTCTGACAGAATCAAGTACTCGCTGAATGTTTCCGCTCACGGACTGTCTTTCAGTGCTGCCTCGAAATTCCTGTCACTTCCAGCTTAATGAAAATGGACATTTCCTTTGATTTCTGGCCACAAACGAATCGCCATTCCTCTTGTCAATGAATCTGGAGCACTGAGACATCAGGAAGATTTGATTTCGCAATATTTAAAAGTCAGGAAACACCAAAATGCCAATGTTGTACTCTTGCCGGTCAAGCAAGCTTTGGAAGTATTGTGAGAGTCTTGGGTGTAATTGTGGTTGAATCAAGTTATTAAAACTAAAGGATGTTTTTCAGAGTCAAGCTTGATCAGTTTTATGGGCATGATGGAAGACAGATTTCCAAATGAAGCAACCACTCGATGAAGCTGATGTGGACATTCACCTGCTAATCAAACACCCTCTCCGAGGAAATCACACGCGGCACTTCATCCAGACACTCCACCGAAACCCTAAAGACAGGAAACATTTCCCGGTGCCCTGATCATGCGGCACATCGAAGCTGCTTGGAACGCACATCATCTGTTTGCAAACCAGAGCAAAAGGGTCAATTATTTTTGTTAGGTTGCAACGGCGATGCAGGGACTGAAGAAAGTTTATTGGGTTTCCTCTTTCAGTATTGATGGGGACAGGGCAGGGAAAGTGGTCCAGACAAACACAGACTGCAAAGAATAATATAACCAATGAAAGATAAGTATGGGTCCAAATGCAGTTCTAAGATGTAGGGTCACCCCAAGGAAACTCTGGAGAGCACTGGGGGGTAGATGTTCACATGCAAGGTCAATAGGTCCATCTTTAAAAAAATGTCCTGATTTCCTCCTATTTATAATTGAGACATTCTGTGACTGGCAGGAATTTACTCAGCCGGGGGGGGGGGGCAGGCTTGTGATTGGGAGAGCCAAGCCCCCCACATTCCAGGCCTGGATGGGAACCCCCCTGAAATGACCGTAAGCCTTACCCCCTTCATATATTTCATAGTCTACTCTCAGTGTTGCAAACCTCCTGAGACATGACAGACCCTGTATTTCTTGGTATGTTTTTAGCCTCCGGGACCTACTAAACTGCCAACACTTGGGGAGTTGAAGGGCAGATCAGCCCCGGTTATGGGCCTGATTCAGATCTCACCATGAGTTTTTATGACTCACATGACTCTTGATTCATTACTGCGGCCTGCCAGACCATACACGATTGCCCCCTTCACTTTGCTGGTGATCAGTCACCCTGATGAAGGACTGAGTTAGTGGCTGCATAACGGAGAACACCGAGGGAGTCTGGGCATAGATTCAGAGACTCATCGTGTGTTGGCTGCCTTATCCTGTAGTTTCTGGCGAGCCGGTCTTCAGTTGTCACCTTCACATACGTGGAAAAATATGCTGCATCTTCAATCATATATCTTTAAAGTCTCATATTAATAGGATGTTTGGTATCTGAAAGCATATGTAGTGTGTATTGTGGATGCTGTGAGAATGTGGCAGTGTGTATGTGGGATTTTATCCAGAAGTACAGCTAGACTCCAGTTAATAGAGGACTCTGTCATTTGCCATGTCCTGTCAGTGGCTGGAAAACGGGGATGACAGTGAGCTTCCCAGCACACTGAAAAGCTTAGGTGCCTTAGTGGATATTACAAGATAAGTACTTTGGGGTGATTGGGGTTGGGGCTGCGCCTCGATCAGCGTGCCACAGGTCTCCTGGCAGGCTGACATGCCCAACTCAGCACTGGCACACTGTGGCTGGGGCGTTCTGGAGCAAAATGGGAAGTTCAGTACGGAAAAAAACAATATTTATCTCAATTTCCCCTAGCAATCTAAGCAGGAGTATTGATTCCTTATTCAGTAAAAAAAATTCCCTAACACACTGGGGAAAGAGTGCACACACACACACCCACACATACGTGCATACACGTGCACACACATGCACACAGATGCACACAGACACACACACCCACACATACGCGCGAAAACACGTGCACACACATGCACACACATGCACACAGACACATACACCCACACATATCCGCGCAAATACGTGCACACACATGCACACACACCCACACATACGCGCACACACACCCACACATACGCGCGCAAACACGTGCTAGCTAAACACCCGGCTGGCTCTGATAAACCATTTCACACCAGAATTTTTTTCCATTTTTATTTTTTTATCTAATAAATTTGCACATCCTGTAAACTAAGCAGTTGTTTGACGTAAACAGAAGCTCAGTGAATCACAAACCTCACAGGCAGTCAGCTTTTCAAACCGCAAGATGAGGATCATTCATAATTCAGATTATTTACAGACTAGCATTTCATCTCCCTCCCGCACAAACCCCCGACTGTGTAACCTGCCAGGCTTTCACCTTCCTTCACACTGTACGCCTTCTGACCGCTCGCAGTGACGCCTGCGACCTCGAGCAATGCACAGACTGCTCCCCTGGACACGTAAAGAATGCTGCCTACATGCCGAGACATGATTTTAGCACATCTGTTTTGTGTCCATCACAGGGGCGTCAGAAATATCGGAGATGGGGGGGTGGGACGTGCCACCCCCAATTATCGGCAGACCCTCCCCCCACCGTGAATAAAATAACTAAGAGTGTGTTCCTTATCTTTTGTTGTCAATCTATGCATTTCTAAGGCCAATTTACTGCACAGGCAGAGCGCAAGGACGAAACATACAAAAAGACTGTAATCCTGTAAGACAAAATCATTTTATCATATGGATCATATATTTTTTAGTTATGTTTGTAGTGAAACTGTACTCTAAACCGTGTTAGTGTTATTTTAAATGATGAAATCTTTATTATTCTAAAATGATTTGAAAATCCTTTCACTATGTGACTGTTGCATGTGCGCCCATTACGATGTTGTGATATACATTGCACACCCCCCACTGTCAAACTCCTTCCGACGCCACTGGTCCATCCATCCACACACCCACCCAAATCCCAGCCACTTATCCTGGTTATCACCACAGTGTTATATTTCTCATATACTTCACTTGCTGCATGAGGTTAATTAAGGCATCATTAGTGCTTGTATCAAATGCACAAAAATCCGCACATTAACAAAGCTGGCTTGATCAAGTATACTGGGGGGGGCATTCTTCCATTAGTATCACATTTGATTATGTCTTGCGACTTCTTCCTCATGACAACACGGCTTTGGGTTGTCAGTTGCATTGCTTGTGTCTGAGCAACAGTCCCGCTGGAGACAGCATATTTTAGGATGGCATCGTTGTTTACATTTCTGATTCTCAAAACTAGAGCACATGCAAGACAGGCTGTACCCCCCCCCACCATCGATGAACAAGAGACAGGGGGGTGAACAGACTGGCGGCAGAAGGTGGGGGGGCGAAACTGGGCTCACCTGAACTGCAGGGAAGCTAAGTGCAGGATTGGCAGATTACTGACCAGGAGTGTGTAAATTCACAGTGTGTGTGTGGGTGTGTGGGTGATGTATATATACCAAATGTCCCCAAAATGTAATAAAAACCTATTATTCTGACACTTTTGGGGACATTTTTTTTTTTGGTCCCAGGTCAGGTTGGGAAACATGCACCACACAACAAAACATCTCGGGATCCCGGTTGGCGACCCTCTCAGGCTGACACGCAGTCCAGTCCCACCCTCTTGAAATAGCCATCTATCCGTCATGGCTAGGTGTTACATGGGCGTCCCCTCGGCCTGGTCCAGCTGCTCAGGTCCTCAGCAATGAGGATCCTACAAGCCAGATCATCCTCAGGGAAACGCGCCGCGTGGCCGTAGTGCCGTAACTGACGTTCCGTCACAATGCAGGTTATGTGCCTCATTTGGGACTCCCAGAGCAACCGCTCGCTCTACACAAAGTCAGACCAGCGGTCCCCACAAGGGGAAACCCAATTTTATAAAAATCTGTGAATGCAATTAGAAAACTAACAGCACCAAAAGGCTTTTGCTTCATTATCTATGGTTAAGGTTAGGCCTGGGTAGGGGTTAAGGTTATCATTGTTGGGATTAGGGTTTTTCTCATAGAAATGAATGGACGGTCCCCACAAAGATATAAGTACAGACATGTGTGTGTGTGTGTGTGTGTGTACACGCATCTCTGTATGAGTCACATGTGCATGCAAACAGCACTATACATAACAGTACATGGAATAGGATGGAAAAACTCATTTAGAAAAGCAATCGAATCAGTGAGGTCATATTGTCCCTGGGAATGGATTTCACCCTCGGATTCAATGGTTTCAAATGGTAATTAAAAATGACATCCATAATGAAGTGAAAGCAGTGTTTTTTTTTTTGTAAAGACACAGTCGACGTCTATCTCCTCATTAGCGCACCTCTTACAGTATGTATTCACCCGCAATCAGGTGCCAGACAGTATGCTCAAACGCCCCTCCCCCACCTCGCCTCCGGCCATATGCTGCAGAATCAGTGGGGATGCCCTGGTCAGCGCTGCCATGACAACCGCATCATCGCCTAGAAATTACACTGATGGCAGACAGGAGCCTCTTCGTTTGCCAATCAAAACTTTCTCGCGATCCTAACAAAATTAGTCATTAACCACAAAATATTTGTTTGGCCTCTAGACAGCTTTATGATTATTTATCCATCACTCATTCATACTTTTCATTCACTACAGCGGTGTTTTCCAATCTGTTCCCCAGGGACCCACAGCCGGGCCACATTTTTGCTCCCTCCCAGCTCCTGGACTTTCTGTGGGTCCCCAAGGACAGGATTGAGAAACACTGCAGTACTGCAGTCATGATGAGAAAGGACATTGTCCCTGGAAGGACAAGACAAGCAGACAGAGGTCCATCACAGAGCACACACTGATATACTGCTGGCAATTTAGAAAGACCAATCCAACGCTATACTGTAGGTCTCTGGAACATGCAAAATCCACTTCCACTTCCTTTAGCACTTTATATCAGTATTGTTTAACTGCTTTTACCCAGCTACAAAGTTGTGAAATGATTAAAAAAATACAAAGCTTTTTAAAAATTAGGGTTTATCTTCAGTCAGATAACAGGATCTGCAACAATGGCATCACTTTCACGCAAATGTACACTGAGAAGATTACAACCTGCTGGCAGTGGCGCACCCTGCTGGTGGGGGGAAGCAGTGCAGGCTTCTTGTCTCAATTTCTTCTTGGCCTCCAGGACTGGATTCTCAAACTGGGTTTTCTGGTTAATGTGGCTATAACAGTAAGAAGCAGGGAGAGATTTCAGAGAGCTGATTATACACTCACACACAAATACACAACATCGAGATTTTTTTTTATTTACTCTTGAATTAGAGCAATCTATGATGTCTAATCTAAACTCAGAACAAGGTGAAGCAGGAGACACTGGGAACGACCAGAAACAAGCCAGGTAGAGGGTGGAAGCAACTTTCTAATGCCAGAGATGACCGTTAACTTATCCGACATTTTCTCATGAATCGTAGGATGACATCAAGTGACCTTCAAAAGGAATGGGAAACATTAAGTGCAGGTGTGAAGTGCACTGCTAGGCCAGTTCGTATCAGGCTCATAGAAGCAGGACTGAAGTCCCATAAAGCAAGGAAGAAGCCCTTCATCCATGAGAAACAGGGAAGAACCAGGCTGCAGTTTGCAAAAAGTATATATTATTCACAGACTCACACCCATAAATTGAGAAATGAGTGAAACAAAAAATTATGCTGTGGTCTCTTAATTTTTTCTGCGGCTGTATATAGCTACATGAGAAAAACTGGTCGTCTTCCATTAATAAAAAACTGAAAATGAAACAACAGAATCAGAGACAAAAATTCAGCATTTGCATGACTAGTTGCGTTACACACTTGCTATTCAGGAAGCATAACTACTGATTGTGAGCAATTTTGCCCCCCACCCTTTCCCCCCAAAACTGCCCAAATGAAATAAATATGTTTGAGGAAAATGTGGGATAATGAAATTGTAATTGACCAATGGAATTCAGGGCAAGGTATCAAGAACGTGGTCAAACACAAATAAACATAACAAGCAAGCAACAGATAAAATCCCTATGACAGACAGAAAAAATGAGGCAGGGATGGTATGGTGGTCCATTGTAGTCAAATGAAAGCTAAGCTCATTAAAATTTTGCTCATTAAAAACAACTGTGATGAGTGATTCCTCATCCTTAGGAACTAATGAGATCAGTTAGTGATCTATGAGCCTGACCTACCATGTGTAGTTTAGCAATTAGCAGCTGTTAGCACCCATTAGCCGCTGTTAGCACCTGCTAGTAGCCATTAGCACTTATTAGCAGTTTTTAGTTCCCTTTAACAACCACAAGCATTTAGCTTTTTGCCCCTGTTGTGCATATACACTGATGGTGCTTTTCCACTGGCGTACGAGAACCAGGCCGTACCCAAGCCATACCATGTAGAGACACTAGTTACAGCACTGTTCCAGCTCGCATCTATGTTCCACTGTAGATGGGTCGGCTCAGTAAAAGCGTTGCTGTGTTTGGAGAGAGACAGTGATGTAAAAATGAAGTGACGTTTGTTTACTCTTCACACAGTGTATATCATGATTTATAATGTGCTAATTTCCACTAGCACGTCTGTGAGAACTGCTGTGCTATGTTAGCAGAATTTGCATTAACTTGCATAAATTTTCATTACGGATCAATCCATTCAGTCGTTTCTATAGTACTTCTTCAAGTAGGAGGTTGGAAATTGTCAAGTTTCGAGTTATCAGGAATACATCGATATGTCATGGTGTGATATTACCAATGATGAGTAATAAATAGGATATGCACTTTTTTCTTTCAGATAATCCACGTATATATTGAAGCAGATCAATCTGTGAATTTTGACCAATCAGGTAGTGGTGACGCAACCAGCATGGCTTAGTCACGCTTTTGACCCTGCTAGTAAGCAGGGTAATGTTAGCGTGGGAATGGGTCGGGTACGAAAATCGTCAATTTGAGCTTCAGCTCGAGTACGACTCGGTTCTTGGTGGCAGTGAAAGGCGCCATTAGAGGCTTTGGGATGATGCAATGGGACTCACTCTACATAGTAGGTTCCGTACTGCGGATCGTCGATTTCCTCCCAACCATATGGAAGCTCTGCGGAGAACAGAAGATACTGAGGCAAGAAAGTGGTGTTTGAGCAGAAAAAAATCACTTGTGTCCCAGAAATGGATTCCAGTCCCATATGTTTCAGGAGACACGGAGCAAAATTTTCACGTTCAACACATCTGACATGAACAGAGAATATGTTTAAAAGCATGTTTGGTATATAACTACTGCATTCATTCATGTGAGAAAAAAATGTGCGAATTACTCATGGTTTTAAAGTCAGCTGTGGTGGAAAGTGTAATAAACATTACAGCTTGGCAAGCAGGTTGTGTTCTGACAGAGACCAAAGAGCTTCTCATGCAGAGCAAGGACTCCATACTGTGTTACAGAAGGAACACGGTGCCTCTAATACGCCTGTCAGTGGCTGCTAAAACTGGCGCGCTGATGTCTCACCTCCGTCCTCACACTTCTCGGGGGGCTTGGCCTTCTTGGCCAGTCGGGGGTCCAGCCAGGTGGTGGTCTTGGTGTTGTGGCTGGGGGGGAAACATGATGAGACATGGCTTACAAGTGAGAAAGCCAGCAGGCAGGGCACGACCCCCACCACCAACCTGTGTCACCCTTCCCTACGGTTTGCCACCTGGATCGTTTAGATCCCTGCTCCCAACTAGTTAAGAAAACATTGACACACTGTATTCGGTAGCCAGCTGCCACAAGGGTAATGCATTATCCAAAAAATCCCTCTCTGAATTAATTTGCTTTGTGAATGAAGTGCAATACCATTTGGATACCAATGGTAATACATTTATTGCAATCACTGTTATGTCCTGGGAATGCAAGAGTACTCCCTTCTCCTCTGTTTATCACTAACTACTTCCTGCAGAGTGATTTTAAGCATGGACGAGTCTTATTCAAAGATTCAAGGACTGTATTTGATGGGATGCTGCCAGGGCAAGTCTCAGTGACCCAACGTTAAAATCCTCGGGGAAGCAATGTGCACCGTTTGAACAGTGACAGGAGGTTCCACCTGACTGACTTGGATAAATTGACACCTTTGACCACAAATGCATAGATATTGGAAATGTTGTACAAAAATCCTGTGTTTATGACTATAGATAATTTAATCAAGCAGCATAACAGGGAACTGTACAAATGAAGGGATTAGCAAATATACAATATAGGAGATTTTGAACGTAGCAGATGAATGTACAGCAAGGCACACAGAGTGTAACAGAACTGTACAATGCAGGGGATGTACGACATAGCGGACGTAGGGTGAAATGACTGTATAACTCAGGGGATGTACGACACAGCGGACGTAGGGTGAAACGACTGTATAACTCAGGGGATGTACAACATAGCGA
>JAODKC010000130.1:21270194-21302983 GCA_026777985.1 Mormyrops attenuatus
GTGTGTGTGTGTGTGTGTGTGTGTGTGTGTGTCTATATATATATATATATATATATATATATATATATATATTCCTGCCTTTGCTCTGTTCGTCAGTCAGTCATTGTGGAGCTTGTTTGTACTACTTGCCAGTATTTCTGCACTTGTAGTAGACGGTTTTGTTTGTGTTTGTCCTCGCCTAACCTTCCTGCCTTCGTTTTGACCCCTTGTGGTCCCTTTTGTTTCATGTATGTCTGAGTTCTGTTTGAATGAAGCACCTCATCTTTGTAAGCCACACTGGGATCGCCATTCTATCATCTACAATCAGAAAGACAGCTGTCCATTTAAATGTACAATAGACTTATTAATCTTGTAATTATTTTATATAATGCACATTATTTCTCTCTATATTAAATTTACCTCCAGTATGTGAGCCTCGTAGATTATCACGAGGGGGAGTTAATTCACAATCAATTGTGTCAGTTCTGCTGATTCTTAATAGCAGGTAGTGAAAAAAAAATCACCAAGGGTATATTCCTTCAGTGCAACAAGACCCTTGAACCTAATTATACTCACAGATGTTTACTCTGTCTTGATTTGTTATTGTGATGAAAAAATGGTTTGTTACCTACAAAGAAATGTGAAATGTTTGTACAGCCTGCAAACATTGAAATGCTTAGTTGAATGAATGTGTCTGGAACCCAAGGAAAGGAGTGAATCCTTTAATGAATGCCATCTTTGCAAACGCTCCATTCGTTCTAACACATATTGAATGTAATTACAGTCTTTGGGTCATCATTTCTGCGAAGCCTAATTAAACAGGAGGAAAAGGCTCCATTTGGGGATTCATATTTTCACACCAATTAATTTAAAGCAAAGACCCAGCTTCTTTTTTGCCTGCAGAAGCTGTCAAGTTGCCTTGGTCTTTTGAGAGACCTTTGGTCTTTGAGTTGAATCTTCAGCTTTAAGAAGAACCCAGCATGTTATTTTAAGGGAGGGACTTCAAGGACGTTCCCAAAGCCAGCAGCTTCAAAATTTCTTGTTTTTCTACCAATTCATTATCTGAAGTGGCCACATTTTCACTCTTCCTGATCGCGGGTGACTTCACTCTGCAGGGAACTCTCCCATGAGTGGCAACCTTCATGTGTGAAATGCCTTGACCAAGGCTCCACCTGCTGTCCAGGTCCAGCATGTTAACACCCGTCAAACCGTGCAGAAGCGTGAAATGTCTCCATTTATATCCAGCTGTGAAAAATAAACAATATTGATGATGAAGCTGCTCAGAAACAGAAGGTGTCCACACCTTCAAAGACGTGAATAAATGAGTTAATTAATGAAAATAAATAAGGTGGTGTTAATCATCATTAAAACTTCCCACAGAACCAAAGGCTTGCATCAGCCACTATTCCTACATACTATATAATATACTGGTCCAAGCAGAGATGTGGGTGGATATATAAAGCAGACACCCTCCCGGAAATCAAAAACACCTTGGTACCCCCCCCCCCCCCCACCTTGATGGCACTACAGATTACTCCCCCTTCTGTGCATGTTAGTGCTTTTTATTTCTGTGTTGATTCTGTTCTTGTCATTTTTTTTCCCACCGATGGCTTCATTAGCCTATTATGGGTGCAGCAGTCGAGATAAAAGACTCGTGCGCCTCTTTAATTTGCGCCTGTCCCTGGCCACAGTTGACATTTAACAGTGCTGCTAATGCGTGATTAATTACGTGCAGACAGTCGGATCGCAGCCCATGACGAACGTACATTAGCACCGTGGAGAGGAACAGAACGAGGCTCGTCAAAGTGGGCTTCGTTATGTTGTTTGTCACTTTAATCTTCGAGAAATCAGTGCGGCGTCAGAATTCTGAAATTGGCTTAGCGTCCATCTCCCAGTGTTGTCACATATGCTAGCAGCTATGCGATGACTCTACGCATAAATACATGATCTGACTGGTTTCTCATAGGTGCTCACACACATACATACATACACAGGTTTGTAATTATATCTTTGCGGGGACTCTCCATTCATTTCTATGGGGATGACTGTAATCCCAACATGAAGACCTTAACCCCTAACCAGCCCAAACCTTAACCATAAAAAAAACAAACAAAATATGAGTTTTGGAATTTAAATTTTTTTGATTGCATTCACAGATCTTTGTGGGGATCTGAAAAACGGTCCCCACGATGTCTGTGGTAACCACAGCCAAACTCACTAACATAAAGGAAATCCAGAAAAAAAGTGGCACAGAAACAGACAAATGCCAAGAATCACAATACCTGTGCATTTGCGATTTAAAACAAGCACAAACACTTATACGGAACTGTACTCACAAAGTAGGGCCAGCCTGCCCTACAGGCGACATAGGCGGTCGCCTACAGTAGGGTGCCATTTGATTAGGGGAATTCAAAAAAGCGAGTGAAAAAATTAGGCTTCATTCTGTGACATTCCAGATATTTACATTAATTTTAATATTTCAGCACTTTTCCTGTGAAACAGTCGTGAGCTGGCTAGTTTTCAGCTAGATTCCCTGTGCTACTGAAATGTTTTTTAATATAAATGAATGGACAAAATTAGTTTTCTGCTGCTCTTGGGGTAGACAAGGGCTCAGCAGAATCTCACCTAGGGTGCCAGAACACTGAGAGCCCGCCCTGTTACAAAGAAACAATCACATCATCCTTGCAGTGACGCGATGCATCAGTCTGCATAATATCTCACATTACCATGGCAATTGATCAGCAGTCCTGTTCCTAGGTATACATCAGGTAATAAAGCTCATCCCAACCCGGATTGGATTGGCTACCTTGTCAGGGTTAAAACATGGTCAGCTGATTGGATATGACAGCCCTTCTTTGAGTGTGACGCTTGAGCCTAGGGAGAGCTATTTGCTTGATAGATGCCATTTTCTATTTGTCATTCTGTGTTAGTTATACATGAGGCTGCTTTGTATAACTGGGCAGTGTTTAGCGTAGTGTGCTAGGGAACTGTGCCCAGGTGTAGAAAATCGTAGTTTCAGCTCCCATAGGAGGAGAGTAATCATATCACCTCTGAGCTCTAGAGCTAGGCCCTTAACCCCAGCAGCTATCTGGTCCCAAGGTCTCCTCACATGTTCACTGCTTTGGACCAAAGTGCCTGTTAAATTAAATAATATAAATAATCTTATTTTCTAAATCAGAAAACTCAGGGACTAAAGAGCACCTAGTTACAGCAGCATGCTACCCCTCTCAGATTTCTGCTGGATCTCACAAGATATCAGTTTATGGATCTTTGCCTTTCTCTGCTGTATTGGGCCTTTCTAAGGCATGGTTGAGTTTTTCTTGGTTGTGATTAGGTTTTCCGTAGTCGTGATGAGTCTTTCTTGCCCGTGATTAGATTTTTCTTGGCTGTAATTGGGTTTTTCCTCCGTTATGGTCTGTTAAACCTTCCTGACCCTTAAAGACTCTAAGTACCAGAGATATTTAAAATGTATGGCTCTGAGAGGTTATCTGAGATGTTTAATCTGGGCCAAGGATGTTACAGTATCCATTGGGTCCATTTTTAACAGAGAGATGTGAACTATATGAGGATTGATGAAATATAGCATTATCAATGTGCATAACTCATCTTGTGTGGTTCCCTCTTTACAGATACTTTGCGAGAAATGTCTTCAGCTATCTCTGACTTCATGAAACAGTAACAGAAATAGGGCAGACATATTACAGGGTCCTGGAACTGCTTACCTCTGCTACAAGGCCAGTAAAAACAGCAGAATCATTCTGACGCTGCTCTTAGTAATGGTTTTAAGAACAAAGCAAAGTAGTACTTTCCTGACTGTAGAGACGTTAAAAGCCCAGAAGAGGTACATGGTGAGAAAACCTCATTTTTAAAGATTTTCATAGAATAGATGTTTTTGGATGTAGATCCTGCTGTTCCCTGGATGCATTATGTATATTTAATTACCAAATATAAGGGAACAAATACACTCCCACTCTCCCATCGCCTAAGGAAGGAACACACAGCTATTACTGCGGCTCGATTATCTTGTCTCGATGAGAGATTGTGTAATTTCCTTCTCAACAACAGAAAACAAGTTATCATTCTGGTACAATATTCCTCTTTCTGTTATGTCTCTTAACCAGCACCACTAGCCCTGAGTTGCGATTCTCAACACTAAATCGTTAAGTTTTTCCAAGGACCTGGACTCTCATTCATTCTAATGCCAACATTTCCAGGAGGGATCTGTGTGTCAGATATGATGAACAACGGGTTTAATGGGTTCATCAACACAAGCACAGTCTTTGCTACAGTTTCAAGAGGAAAATATGGGGGTGAAGGACTGGGAAAGAGTGAACCTGAAAGTAGGAGGCTGTCCAGAAAATGTTAGCAAAAATGGGCCATACCATCGTAGGTGCCACTCTCTAGAAGAAGTCCGCTATCCTCTAGGATGTGGAACTCTCCTACACTGATGAAGTTGTAGTCTACTCCAGGCACTTCCCCATCTCTTGGTTGTCTTGTGGTACCTGTTAATCAAACACAGAGGTGCGGTAATCAAGAGCCAGTCATGTTGAGCTGAGGGCAGGCCAGAGGCTGGAATGTCAAACTTGACCTTCACAGGCCCAAAATATAGGCCTTCATGTGGGACCATAAAGGCTTTACTGCTACGCTCTTGAGCTGGAACTCAAGCTAAATTTCTCCATTGGAATACCTACATATCTAACACTCCTCACTTGGAATAAATGTGATCGCTAAGCAACCCTTTTACAAACAACGCTGTAGGTCAATAGGTATAATCAGGTTTTTGTTTTTGCAACTGTTCTAGATGCTTCAGAAAATACACACTCATAAGTCCAGCACCCAGCGTCTTCTGTTTACTACCCCTGTTCATGCATGATTGTGTTACATCAGTGCTGTATTTGTAATCAGGAAATTGAGTAAGGTCCATGTGATTTTGCTCTGAGCCAGTGGTAGCTGGCTCTGAATCCTGTTTAGATCCTGCTGGCTATTGGTCTTTGAGTGTAAGGCCCAGTGCTTGGTTTGGTTCGAAGATTTATGAGGCTGAGCTTAGTTTGTATATCATTTTCAGGTTTTGGTCAGGGTTGCCAATATTGCCACCGAGTTTGCGGGGCCGGCATCTTGTTTCTGAGCTTCCGGGTGTCTTGTCTCAAGTTGTATGGTTCTGGTTCTGGTTAGCCGGCATCTTGTTACCATGCTTGTGCACTTGATGATCCAGAATTCCTCAGTTGATGTGCTGGGATACCGGTGTCTTGTTTTTCAGTTTATTCTGGTTGTCTTGTGTTTTGTGTTTAAGCGTCATTTCCTGCTTATCGTCTCCTGGTTCCTCTTCCTGGTTTTCCGATGAGCTGCACTTGAGTCTGGATCTATGCACCTTGTCCTGGAGTCAGCAGCCTCAGGTCTTGCCGCTTACCTCCTTCCTGTGAGCCGCTGTCCAAAGATCACTAGGCTGAAGACCTGTCATTGTGGATGGGCAGCCCAGTTCAGGATACTCTGTTTTGGACTGTAGTTGTGAAAGCCAATGAATGTGTTTTCACAGAGCATTGTTGTGACAGCTTGTCACTTCCTAATATAGCTAAACTTGTTTTGTCTATGAAAATTCTCAGGTTCTAAAAACTGTTAATCTAGCACTACAGCACAGTACCAAAAATGATGTGAAAAAATGAGCAAGGAAGATAGTTAATATAAAAAATAAATTGTTATGAATAGCGCCTATCAAGGTTGATACTGAACTTTTACCCTTTATTGGTAATGAGTCTAGATATCTCTGGCACTGTAGCCTCCTTGGTCACTTTTGATATCTCTGAGAGAACATCACAGAAAGAAAGTAAAAGACAACTGATCAACAGGCTAGATAAGGATAAATGTGTACTATAGCTTCTTTGGGAGAATCATGCCTGAGTTCCTTCAGACTAAGAATATCTCCGCAACTTTTCAATATATATATCAGAGATGACTGAGACGCCTGTTATTGAGAGTAACTGTCGAGTATCAGGCATTTTTACTTCCACGCTGAACCTGGTTTTGAAACTTCATGGATGGACTGTGAACATTTCAGAATGCTTAAGTCTGGTTTTATATATTTATGGATAAAGCATAAAGTTAAGTGTAAAAGATTTAGCATGATACTCTGCAGGATACGCTTAAAAAGGGAAATAGGAGTGAGTCCAGAGTATGAAGGAGTAGGTGGAGTTTTAATTACGAGAAGCTTATTAAAAAATCACGTGATGAAACAGCCCATGCTACAGAAATGGGACCCCTGAATACGAATCAAACAATGTGAGTTGCCAGCACACAAACACACACACAATAATCCAGACAAGGCTGGCATTTTTAATTTAATATTTCTGACGTACTTTGCCCAGAGTGTTTATATGTGGGTGCAAAGGTCTTATGTGAGGAAATGTCCCGGCACTCACAGTATGATATGAAAAAGAGATATGGAGACATTTCCAATAAACAAATATATTTCTTCATCTGCTTTTTTTATTAAACTGAAAAGGTTGAAAACATTTCAGTCGTTATCAGTGGGGAGTCCTACTGAAGACGGAACTGCAGACATGTGCGTGGAAGAGAGAGAGAAAGAGAGAGGGAGAAAGAGAGAGAGAGAGGGAGAGAGGCTGCATGCAGTATCCGGCAATATTCAGGAGTACTTTCAATCTGAATGCGACAATCAGCATCAGAACTCTGGGGGTCCTCTTTAAGTTATCTCGCAGATCTGGTTATGGGAGAGATGGCCGGTTTAACCACGCCCCTGATCACCTGACCCACCCCACACAGCTGACGCGGTAACAAAACCCATTGGGCCTTTTTCAGCCTGCCCCGCTGAGCCTTTGTTAGCAAAGATATTCTCCCCCATGAAAAGCCATAACTAGCATAGAACAGACACCTATTATGCAAAGAGTACAATGCAGTAATTTGGCTTTCAATAGCCAGGCACGTGGGGCGGCAACAGTTTTGAGGTATTGCATCACCCATTGATGACAAGAGGTACTGCACCAGCCTTCAGTATCCTCAAAAGATCTTTTTTCAGCAGCTGAATTTGGGATAGAAACAAAGACATCCTGAAACTGAATTCTGCCCCAGGGTGTTTTTGATGTGCTTGTTCATTGTCCAAACAGAGCTTTTAAGTGCTCTTGTTGTTTTGTATGTGACTTGCTGAGGAGAGTCAGTAGCTTTGTGGTTCTCTGATTCCAGGCCTGTGCCGTAGCCTACCCCGAGGCCAATCCACCTCTCGCAAACCAGGGATGCTTCATTCCCCTTTTAAGTCCTTCAACGCCACCTCTGCCTGTCCGATTTCATGCTCCGCCAGGGCCTGTGACAGACCGGACCAGACAAAAGCAACCATCGCAGTCCTGCTCTAAAAGACATCTTTGAGGACAAACTTCCCCTTGAGCAGAACCTATACTTTCAGTGCCGTAGCAAAAACAGAAGCAAAACCCTGCATTTAAGACTGTGAGATTAACAAGTACAGGTCTAAGAAATGTAGGCCTTGTCTCTAAAAACCTCGATAACTCATAGAAAGGCATCTGTTCAATTTATACAACAACGTTTGTCTGATCCAAACAACTCAAACATAAAACCCCACAGGTGATAGGATGAGTCCTTGCAGAAGAAACACCACCTATTTGTAATTCCACTGCACAAGTCGGCCTTTACAATGTTCTTTACGGTGTCCAGCTCATGATAGCCCATAAAAGATGCAGTGAACACTGACGGAAGGAGAAGCATCTCAAGCTGACTAGCACTGTGGCCAGTTAGCTGGTTCACGTGCCTTAGACACCAGACTCAGATTTGGTTGTTTTTCTTTGGGCCTGAAAGTCACAAATAAACAAAGGTGTGCGATGAGTCGAAACCGCAAATGAGGTACATCTGCATAACGCCTTTAATAGAGAACAGCATGACTTGCTCTCTGCCTTTTTAAAAGGGAAATAAATTGAATGTGGCTCATTGGCTTCTATGGAAACGCAGGGGGGGGTGGATGAATTTCCTATGACGGAAAGACACACAGACAGATAGAGAACAATGAGAGCAGGGTGGGTGAACAGGCAGATGAGAGGATATGCAGATGACAGGAACAGAGAGAACATGGAGAGGGTGGGGGTGAAAAGGAGACAAGGTGTTTTTACTCTGTACTGCCAATGCTGCTCCGTTAAGATGAAGGCTTAGGGTGGAGATTATACTTAGACATAGCACTGAGGGGAGAAAACACTGCTTCTGAATGCGTCTACTGTGCTACCATGTTTAAAAGCAGTAAATGTGGTTTCACATGCCTGGAATACCTGTCCAATGATCGACTTCAGATCAGTATTAAAGAACTGGATGTTCAATATCCACCAATGAGAAACCAGTGAAAATTGAAATGGACAAAACGTAAAAACTGCTACGAGATATCCCAGGGTGATGGACACCGGGGTTCAAATGAAGGACAAGGTATTCCAGAAGAAGGTGTTACTCACAGGGGATCGTGCGCAGGTACAGGTTGTCCCTGATAGTCTGCTGTAGCTTGTGGTCCAGAGAGCCCTTCTGGAACTGAAGGCTGAGGTAATGGCGTAAGTCCGTGTTCAGCACCTTCCCTGAGAACACACACACACACATGCACATACATTTGTTTATTTGTCTTGAGGGGACCTCCTGTCAACTCTCGATTTCATGCAGCGGATGGTGGCTTTGACGCCACATTTGACAGTGACAGCTAACAAACACACTTCAGTGTCTTAATACTATGCGTTTGTGAGGCTTTTTACTCTCTGTCTCTGAACAGTGTCTTCTCAACATCTGTCCTTACGGAAAGAGACAAACTCGGATTCTAATCATTTTACATTTTGCCTAAACATAGGCTGAAGTGTCGGTAAGATAGGAGGTAAGGTTCACCAAATGGTATCATTGTCCACAAAGATTTCTGAAAAGGTCACTGAGTCACATACAGCCTGGGCTCCCATTTCAACAGAGTGGCGAAGCTACCAGTGAGACCAGCAAACCACGGTCAGGAAGGATGCCTGTAACCAAAGGGAACCCAGGTGGCCCCCAACATCTCTGTGAAAATGCCACAAGTTCTGATAACGGGGGAAGGTTCTCTCCATCAATAAAGCAGCAAGCCAAATGGACTGAAGCTTCGCTCCATCTCTTTTGTCTGGGTGGGATCGAGGTGCGAAGCCAAACTGGCGACCTCACAGTGAGAAGCATCGCGCTGCCAAATGCAGCTCAGCCGGGTCCTCTGTATGATCTCCCACCAGCAATTCCAGCGAGTTGATGCCTCATTCTATTAAAAATCCAGAGAAAGGCCCAGTAAAAGGCCCATGGGGGCAGAAAGTTACCTATGTGTTATTAAAAAAAAAAAAAAACATTTTTCAACAACATCAAGTGATGAAAACTGCAGTGTGACAGAGATTTAGTCCAGTAATCGAAGGAACAGATCTGGACACACTCACGTAAAAACAGACAGACATGTGGTAAGACTGCTTGTCAAAAAAGTGCCCGTTTCATATGTACTTTGCTCCTGTGAGCAAAAACAGATGTAGGCAAGTATAAATGTATATTGGCTTCAACTTTAGCTGGGGCTTCCATAGATCTGGACCCTTGATCCACAATAACACACCACAAAGAGATGGGGAGGACAATTTAAGTACCTTTGTGTGGTTTAATTTTGCCCAGATTTATTTTCCAAATCTCATAGGGACAGTAGCTGGTTGAGTTTTCTAGAGGGAAATAATCAGGTATCAAGTAAGCACATGGTCTCCAAGCAATAGCCTATTGTTTGTCCACCAAAGAGATGATTCAGCTTCTATGTCAGAGTTTAAGGACGTGGCATTGACTCAACTCTCACTTAGCTTCATTCTACTCTCTTGCTTGTTTGTGCTGTCATTTATTGGCTCAATGGCCATCTATGATACATCCGTCCATATTCCATAACTGCATATTAAGTACAGGGTCACAGTGGCATAAAAGACACAAAGCCAGATCAATTGTAAGTTTCACATAAACTCTGCAGATGCCTAAAACCATTTATCCATTTTCCATGTCTCTTTATCCAATGCAAAGGGACCCTGAAGTCTAATCTAGGCAGCATGAGGCACAAGACAGGGCAGACCCTGAATGAAATAGCAGTCCATCACTCAAAAATCACGCATCAATTAAGAGACGCACAATGGCAGGAGTCAAACCCAAAACCTTGGTGGTGTGAGACTATAGTGCTGCTCCTTGAACCACTATGTTATGACTCCCCATGCTACGTATCGGTACCTGAGCCCATATCTTGCAAAACTACTATTCTGTCTCCACTGGTTTGCATATATATTCACGGGATTTGGTTTCATCTCAACAGTAACTCTGGATGACAGCCCACCAAACCCAAACATCTGAGCCATGAGGGACTTCTGTGCTCAGAAACAACTGACTGATTAATCTCCCCTCTCCTACATCTCTCTCACCTGCCGCTCCCAGGTGTACCAAACTTTTTCTGCAGCCTCTCCTGCTGAGAAGCATTAGTAAGGGTGTCACATTGCAGGGCCGCCTCGTTCTGACTTTAGCTCATGATGAGCGAGCCCCACCCACACCATATATCAGGGCTGGGAACACTGCGACCTTCATTGTGCCCCATCATCCATACTAAGTTTGGAAGGGGACCAAGCAGCTGTGATTGTGAGCATGGAGCACGCTTCAGGAGGAACGTTTGGAGATGTTCACCTTGGGTTCCTCTCTCTTTCTCTCTCTCTCATTGAATACCGCGATTCTCAGGCCCTGAAGACCCCAAAAGAATCATTCCCCAAATCCAACTGTAATCCCAAAATCCCTTAATATAAACGTCTTACTCACAATATCAAGCAATCGTCAATTGAGGCCAATAATCAAAAGACGAAGCCTCTTAAGGCTGCAGCAGTAAGGATCTATTTCACCTTCTCGCATCCAGCCTCTCCTTTGGCTTTATCTCTTAGTAGTATTTCATCCAAGCTGCCCCCTTGATGAAAGTGACTGCTAAGACATTCACAATGACTAATGCCACTTTTGAGTTCCTCCCAACTGGCAGTGCTAAAAAAAACCCAGCCTGGATTCCGTATTTGAGCAGATATAATGGCATTAAAGCGGGGCAGACATTTGTCACATTTCAGAGGGAGATCAAAAGGCCCAGGGCCCTTTCCATCAAGTAAATCCCTCACTCTGGTCCAGGGCAATGCACACAAATGACTGGCTGGCTCTCCAGCAGCCAGGCCTGGGAAGCTGAGTGCATCAGGATGCGCACGCTGAGGCGGGGTGGCAGTACCAGGACATTAAGGTGGCATATCTCAGAGGGCAGGCTCTGGCCGGACAGCCTGTCTTCCTCTGCCTTTGCCTTAAACCCTCACAAAACTTCCATGCTGATTCAATTTTGAGGCTAATTGTAACGTCTAACCCAGGTGAGCACAGCTGCAGTGCCTAAGGTGCACATGGTGTGTTAGGTGAGACTCTGCCTCAGCTTCCAGTCACTGTATCAATGCAAACATTTAATATAAATAAACTCATCCAGTGATTTTGGTGAAATGCATGTGCTGGATGACCTTTATTCTTTTATTAAATGACTTTGACTTTTATCAACTGCGATGGGTCGGCGCCCCTCTTGGGTTATTGCGCCTGTAGCTTCTGCAATAGGCTCCGGACCCCCACAACCCTGAATAGGACAAGTGACTACAGAAAATGGATGGATGGATTTATTAGATGACTTTTATTATTGTTCAGTACATTTTTCTTAAGAGAGCACAGCTGCCCTATAGTGAATTGGTGGCCAGTCTATGACAGCATTTCTCAACCTGGTCCTCGGGGACCCCAGACGGTCCACGTTTTTGCTCCCTGCTAGACAGTCAATGGATTGGAGCAATAACGTGGACTGTGTGGGGGTCCCTGAGGACTGGAATGAGAAACAGTGATGTAGGATATCCCCCTGCCTTCTGCCCTGTGCTTCTTTGTACAGGCCCCATACTCCAAACACCCAGACTGGATGATGGGTTAGAAGAACCTGCTGCTGTAGGACAAGAAATATAATTTATTTCCTTTCATATCAGCCATTACTTAAAGCTTTAGTACTATAGTCCTTCTGTTCCATTTTTGTAACCACCTGCCCTATTCAGGGTCACATGGGGTCTGGGGCCTATGGGCACAAGGCAAGGAACAAACCAGGATGCTGTGCCAACTCATCACAGGGCACACTCACCTATGGGCAATTTAGTAACTCCAAATAACCATGAGGAGAACATGCAAACTCCACACACATGGAGACATGCTGGAAACTTGAACCCTGACGTGTGAGGCAACAGTGCCCAACGCTGCACCACTGTGCTCCCCTCTCTGTTCCATTTTGTCGAGAAGAAACTGTTTATCGGCACGCCATTGACAACCCGGCGATCAGAAAATGGTTTATTTTGGCTCAGTGCTTCCTCCACGCCGCCCGTATCGCTCACATTTTCTTAAACCCTTTAATACTGTGCTGTTCCAGGCAAATTGGTTTAATAACTGGCTCATGTTAAAATACACTTTCTCAGCCATTAAACTATGTAACTCACTGGCCCACAACCTGGAGGCTTTTATCAACCCCCCCCCCCCCCCCCCAAGACTTCAGCACAGACAGTGTGTGTCTGCTGAGAGGAGAGGAATCCGCTTCACCACGGACGCTCTCGCATGCTTCCGCTCCTTACAGAAATACCGCACCCTCTCTCTTTACTTCCTCTCGCTCGCTCTCTCTGCGCTGCCATATTATAAAATGATTTCAATACTTAAAAAAAAACTCTCAGAGAAATAAGGATGGTGTCTGTGGGGTGGATGAGGAGGAGAAGGGGGAGGATCTGAAGTATTTTGAAAATGTCTGGGTTTTCAGAGCCACCGTTCCAGATTTAAAGAAACACTCGTGTGTGAATAGAGCATATATCCCTTTTTTATTAATAAAGATTACTTAAAATGTCAGAAAAGAAATCCCACACTGAGAACTTTCGCATTGATCAGCTTCTTGAAAGAGCCCCAGTGTCAGTGAAACTGTCAGACAGAGGCGTCACGGCTTGACGTTCCCTCATGATACACTCCATGGCCTAAGTTGTGCAGTGTAGACTCTGTGGTAGAAGCCAAAATCCTAGCCTGACTGTTCTGACCCCCCCCAACAGAGGAGCTGATGCCGCACTCTGTACAACATCTGTGCATCTGACCTCTTGCTACTATTTTACCAGACAGAGAGTGTTTCTAATGCCAGGACATGCCCACTGAAGAATCCACTCCTTCATGCAAGAGCAGACCCAGATAAACAATAGGAAAAAGACAGGAAAAAAAAAACTCATCTACAACCAGTTGGGGAGAAGGCAAGGCATCTTGGGGATAGGAGTGGTTAGAATATTATGATAGAGCAAAGCATTCTGGGAAACACAGATCAAAACATAATATCATCATGGGAGAAACACAGCTCAGAATATCAAAGCAGAGCAACGCATGCTCAGCTCCAAACTTTGGCCTTTTCCTTTATTTGAGCTCTGCCTCACAGATTTCTACACTAATTCAAGGTCTTTTCAACTTTACAGGTTCTCAAAAAGCAGAAATAGCACACTTCCTGACATTTATCACAGTCCTATTGTATTGATGTTTTGTATGGAGCACAAAATTTCCAGAAATTTGAAGCATTTCCTTCCTGCCTTGGAGGAATCTATTTGGATGAGCTACCTGTCACTCCACCATTATCTTCTTTTGTCTGGCAGATATCTGTTCCAGTGGAATAACACAGAAAAGCCTTTTTGAAGGGGGGGACTAGAGGAGCTGTTTGAAGACCAAGGGTATTTATTAATACCAAGAATGCAAAGAGCCTACTTGTGTTCTTGGCAAGAGTGTTCTTGGTAACTTGTTCCCAAGAACAAATTGGAGACACAAAGAATCGTGGGATTGTTCTTGTTGACAAGGATACAACCAATGGGGCTGGACAAGAACGACGTTCAGGGATTTTCGTAGTTCTATTCTTCAGAATGGGAATTGTACTTTAGCAGTGGAAGGTGACATCAAATGGGTACATGACAACACAAGAACAGTCAAGTACATATATTGATAAACACCCCAGACATTAGACAGAGTGGCAGACAGGGCTCTTTGTAACACTCTTATCATGGTTGGACACTTCTACTCTTTTTAATCAGGAAAAACTGAATGTTATTTATGTAAATGCAAAGTACTGCCATGTATAGAAATATACACATTTCAAAAAAACCCAAAATATTTTTGATTCAGTAAGACAAAAATGGACAGACACGCACGTACATACACATGTGCTCAAGATCATGTATACAAATACACACATGCTCGAGATCATGTACACACATAGACACGTGCTTGAGACCATGTACACACATACACACGTGCTGGAGATCAAACTCTCTTGACTTGAAAGTCGTGGCTAGTCTTGCTGTTATCTGTCAAGACACTGGGAGTGGAGAGAGGGAATCATGCTGTTTTCAAAGCACTATAGCTCACACTCTCGAAGGTGCCATTCTGGTCTGTGTTCATCAAGGAGCTGATATCGGTATGAATCTCCATAAAAGAAAGCTCTGTATTCTTGTGATGCATGGCCGGTACACTCCCTTAATTACACAAAAAAAAAAACAAGTCGAGATAAAACTACAGCTGCCACCAACCGAGAGAGGCAAAGGGTGCTGCTCAAACTGACCTGATTTTTTGAGATTTTTCTGGACTTCTTGCAGACTCACAAGCTACACATTTAGACATATTTAAGAGTTACAGCTGACTAATTGGGACATTGAAATGTCTGGAAACAGGAGGTTCGGTGTCTGTGTTCAATCAGAACGCTGTGCTAAGAATCCATCACCTTCATCACCACGGTGATGAAGCCACAAGCTGACACAACTGCTGAAGGTCAGAGCAGAAGCAAAGCCTAAGTCATTTCTGGTCCTGCTCTCCAGGGCTGGGCCTCGCAGAGTCCGCTAGCCATTAATTAGTGTTCAAAACCATTAAAAATGTACTGTCTCTTGAGATTGTACTTGCCTTTTAACATCTTCTAGTTCTCAACAGCTGGTGTTTAGTAATAGTACAATGATCTTTTACTATTTTGATAATAACACCCAGGTACCTGTGTGTACACCACTTATTCCTCATGTCATTATATTATCAACGGAATCACATTTATTCTCATTCTGATTGAGATTCTTCACATCCTCACATCCACATATTAATTATTATTATTATTATTCAATCTGTGCTCCCACTGTCATCGGCAAAGTTTCCACAGATTGAGATTTGGTACAATATCCATCACAATTAGAGAGAATCAGCAGTAGCTGAGGTGTGTTCTTTGTAACCGATATATCCGCCGCATACGAATGAGCGCAACACGGTCAGGTGATTTTTTTTCTCGCAGCCCTCTGTTGCCTTTGCTTTCATTTACGCCTTTTCCCTTCACGGGGCTGATCTGCTCTGTTTAACAGCAACTTTCCAGATCTTTCCGCAGTACGTGGCGGATGGGGGAAAAGAATAAACTGACGGCTGGATCCCCCCCCACCGCCTTCCATCTTCTTTAGCGGGAGGTGAGAAATTTCATCGAAATTCTCGGACGGTTTCATTCAAGTCGTCGGCTCCGTCCAGGGTGGGTCAATTAAACTTCCAATGAGACTGACAGTCTTAGTTTGCACAGGCCTCTTCGAAAACACAGCCCAGTGTCACTGGACCTTGGATAGTGTCATGAAAATGAAAGGGTGGGGCTATTTAACAAGCTCATTAGCACCAGGTAAAACGAGCAGGTGGCAGGTAGAGAAACAAGCAAAGGTCTGCTAATGTGAGGCTTCGGGGTACATTCAGAGACCCCCTTTAGTCACATCTCCCCCAAGGCCCGTCATGCACGCTACGGCCATTTAGCTGAGGTAATGGACTAAACATTTTTTTCTTTAATTGACGGTCAAAGCAGTGGAAGACAGTGGTTGCTCATAAAGTGGAGTTTAAAAAAACTGGACATTTTTCCGATAGGATCGGTGATACAATCCCCAAATTTGCTGAGGCTGACTCAGAGCTTGGGGGGGCGGGGGGACATTGCAAGTTGCGAGAATGCCTGTCGTATCCTCAAGAAAGGTAATTAACCTGAATTGCCTCAGCCAGAAAATGATTCGGCAATGCATCCGGAGAGGGGGGTGGCTGGTGGAAAAACAAGCAAAAAAAAAAAAAGATGGCAATCAAGAAGATAATCCCAACTGTGTCATGGCTGCCAGTTGGTTTGAAATCACATGCCTAGGGCCAGCAGACATCAGAGAAGTTGAGGAGCTGAGTCCCAGAAGGGATGCCTGTTCTCGCATCCTTCAAGGAAGTGCTTTCCCAAATACATCAACGTGTACAAATGGATAAGGAGGGAAATGTGAACCCAAGTAACACTAGATGAAAACACGTCCCAAGTATGACGAATGAGGCTGAAGATGGGGTCCAGCTGAACACTGAACTCGCAGAGAGAGACCAGCCTAAGGCTGCTCACTGGCCCAAGATCAGGTCTCAGGGAAGAAGGCAAAGATCCAACAGCCGGCAGCAGTATCCAGGTAAACAAACAACATCTGATGCAGAGTTTACAGACAGCATGTTTCCTAGAATGAGAAAGATCAGCTTCCAGGATTTGAACTTGTTGTCCACCACACCATAAAGTGAGACTTCTGGGACACCATTGAAAAAGGAGGAATGACACACAGCAATGAAATTAACCCTTGGACTGTAGAGGTAAAGATACGGTGCTGCAGGTCTACGGCTGCAATGGTTAAATCTGCTTCCCCATTCGGATTAGGAGGGCAGGCTTAGACACGGGTTATTGCAAATCATGGACCTAAAGAGTGATGCAATTATCTTCAACTGTTCAATATGTAGACAACTGAGAAAATCTATAGAGAGCATTTTCTAGGGGTTCGGCTGAGATACCACAGAATGTGAAATGACAGGAGGCTTCTGCTTATCAGAGCGATGCACCACACGATTTGGGAAAATTCTATGCTTATGCTGCCGACATAAAGGTGTTCCACGGAGAAGCCAGCGTGACTGAAGGCTTCTGCCGAGACTCGAAAGCCTCATTTTTTCTGTAGGAAGCTCACTAGCCTCATGCCTTTTTTTTCTTGTGCAAAAATAGCTCCAGAAAAGACAAGTTGTAGGACTATGTGGCACGGAGGATGGAGTGTGTTGGCTAAGGTGAAATTTAGCCAGATCATGAAGGAGGTCCAGGGACCTTCTAACCTCTGAGAGCCTATTTAGGGTCATTGGCCTCATCAACCTGACAGACTAGGAACATGTTGCCTTTCTGTGCAGAGGCAGAATGAATGGGAAACTAACGAAAAACTGACCTCAAGGCATGTGAACACAGAATATCTGCTGGTTTAAGGCACTGGAACTCAAAGGCAGTCGATTTGATCTCACTTTAGGTAGGATACTTCATCAAACATCCTGAAATGGAAAGTCAAGAGATTCCTCTATGGAGCTAGGCTATATACCTTCGCAAGTTTTCCTTTGTTGCTTCAGATGAAGATCTAACAAACAGCAGACACTGACCACAAACAGCAGCTTCCTTTCAAGTCCATTCACTCCACTGGCTTTCTTCTGGAAAACCACATCTGAATAACTTGCTGGCCTCACAAGCGCCTTGCTGGCGCTCTTTCATCTGAGAATGCGGCAAGAAAACATGTCCAAATGCTCATCGAATACTTACAAAAAACAGTAAAACATCCATAGTATGTGTAACATTGTATTGCATGGTGTCATGATTACAAGGCTCCGGAGCATGGGTCATTTGAAAGTCAAACTTAGCCTTCATATGGATACATGACATTTGCTCCAAGACTGCGCCAACTACTCTGTGGGAACAAAAAAACCCAAGTGAAGAATATCAATTAAAGCTTAATTGCATATCCTGGATTTCGGTTTAATTTTAACAGACATTTAAAGTGGAGAGGCCGGAAGGTTCATGTGAGACGATGAGAAATTTAATCGGCTGTGAGTGAACTGTGCCGAAACACATACAGGCTGGCGAGGTAATCGACTTTGCTGGAATGCTTAAAAACGGGATTTGTTCTGAAGGAGTTCTTAAAGGGCTTAGTGGGGGGGGGGGGGGTCCCACTTAGGGTGAGCCTTGAGGAATAGATGGGAGAGCGTATTCTCGTATGGACCGCAGGACTGAAAGCACCCCAGCGATGAGCCAGTGTGTGGAGGAGAGACCTCACACAATGCAGAAGCTTGAGCTTTTCAATTCAATTTTCAATTCAATTCTGTTTTATTTGTATAGTGCGCTTCCACATTACATTGTCTCAAAGCGCTTTACATTATCCCTGCCCAAAGCCCCCAGTGAACAAGCCAGAGGCGACAGTGGCAAGGAAACACTCCCTAGGAGGAAGAAACCTTGGGAGAAACCAGACTCAAAGTGGGGGCCCATCCTCCAGCAGCTGGCAAGGGAAGTCAAATGAAGAAGATAACAAAATCCTACTTTACAAAATCCAAATTTTAAGATTTGAGTGTCAATTCAGCAGGAAGGGGATAGTACACAGGTGCTGGTGCTGCTTCTGACGGTAGGATGAACAGCTGTCTCCTTTGCTGGACTCTTATCAGAACCACTCATAGAACTATTAGCCCTACACTATGACTGTAAGGCTTGTTCTGGGTGGCACAGTGAACAGAATCATGTAACATGAAGGAACAAAAACAGTGGCAAAACATGAAATCAAAAGACAGCCTAGAGCAGTGTTTCCCAACATAGTCCTCGGGGACACTCAGACAGTCCACATTTTTGTTCACCCCCAGTTCCCTGCCAGATAGCTCACATTTTTGCTCCTTCCCAGCTCCCCGACAGTCCAGAGCTAAAATGTAGCCTGGACGTGGGTCCCTGAGGACTGGGTTGGGAAACACTGGCCTAGAGGAAACAGCCAAGAAAAAACACGTATCAGGGTGCAGAGAAAGGTATGTCATGGTGCAGACTGTGACATCAGGGTCTGTGCAGAGACAAAAAACAGCATTCACTCTAATAAGACAGGTAATAAGGCGAAGAGGCGAATAAGGCATAAATAACCCAGCTAACCATTCCCAGAACATTATGTGAGGGTCCTCTCGAAGTTGGCACATTAATTTCCGCATTCATATCCATGTTTCACATTTCACTAAAAGTGCTATGTGTGTATACTGCCAACATGACCTTTGAGGTGTAAATCCACTGCCCTGCCATGCCCTGCATTCCTTACTATATTATTACTCATAGTTGCACTAGTCGTTGTAGTAGTGGGATAATGTTCCGAGAACATTAGGGAAACTGGACACTTTGAACGTTTCCATCCTTTAATCGTAACGTCTGGTAAACGTTCCTAGGATAAAAAATTGCTAGGGGGGAAACGCTTCGTCATATGATTTGCCCCGCAATGGTATGTCTGTCTCCTGCCCCCATCTTACAGTCACTTATTCATACTGTACCCTAATACTGGGTGTTTTAGGTTCAGGATCTGTACTGAGGATCACATTAGCAAGTCTGTATAACGTGAGCCAGCGAACAGCTTTCAGCTTGCAGAAAACATTTAGGAGAGGTGGCAACGCAGGTGTCATGAGGTGTGGTGAGGGAGAGTGAGGTGTCAGTCGCACGGGTAATCGAACCTCCACACCCAGGGAGCCGAGTGACGTGCTTGGCTCAAGCATGCGGATCATTAGCGCCTCAAATTACGCCATGGAATACGCAATCAGTGCAGCTCCCCCAGATCCACTGCTAGCCCATAATTCAGCGCTGAACTCTGTACCCAGCAGGAGCCAATAGGATCCAGCCAGCAGTGTGTGATGCTGTTGTACCTCCCTGGAGCTGCCGCTTTGCTACTGAATAATTAACGGCTTTGGAAGACGAAGCGCTATACACTACAGGCCCGCTAACCACCTTAGCCTGAAAGCTGCATATCACATGCATATTGCGGGAAGCTACTAGCTGACTATTTCATAGTGAGTGTCCAAGTTGTGTCACTGAGATCTCTCTCACACTGCTCACACTTCCTGTTACCCCTCAGTCAGTGATCATTCTGCCACCACGTCTCTCTTCCTGTTAGCTTTTACTCCTCAGTCAGTCATCACTCTGCCCTGCGTCTCTCTTCCTGTTAGTTTTTACCCCCCAGTCAGTCATCATTCCACCACCTTGTCTCTCTTCCTATCAGTTTTTACCCCCCAGTCAGTCATCATTCCACCCCCGCATCTCTCTTCCTGTTAGCTTTTACTCCTCAGTCAGTGATCATTCTGCCCCACGTCTTTCTTCCTGTTAGCTTTTACTCCTCGTCAGTCATCACTCTGCCCCGCGTCTCTCTTCCTGTTAGCTTTTACCCCCCGGTCAGTCATCATTCCACCCCGCGTCTTTCTTCCTGTTAGTTTTTACCCCCCAGTCAGTCGTCATTCCAACCCTGCGTCTCTCTTCCTGTTAGCTTTTACCCCTCAGTCAGTGATCATTCTGCCCCGCGTCTCTCTTCCTGTTAGCTTTTACCCCTCAGTCAGTGATCAGTGATTACTTCTTGCTGCATGTATTAATCAAATTACAACCTTGAACATGACATCCAACCAGTAATTCACACAGAAGTAGAGCCCCAATTTATAAACCTATACACCAGCTTCTGTATTTGTCTCTTTGCTTTCCCGATGACATACAAACAGAGTAACCAGCCTTGAAGACCATTCCAGCTTTACAGCCCTTCAAAAGCCAGACAAAAAAATGCCATCAGCTTGCAACCACTCCCCTTTTTGTCATGGGTGAGCCTGTGTGCACTTTGATGAAGAAACAAACTTCTAACAAAGTGCAAGATCAGAAGGCAAGATAAAATCCAGTTTTCCCAGATACCTCACAGATCACACATAGTTCAGAAACTGGGGAAGTAAGCTAGGCCCTGATATGGAAAAAACTATTTTATATTTTTATAAAAAATAATATAAAATATGAATCTTATGGGACATGGGAGAGCTACATTTTGGGATAGTCAGACATTGTGATAATCGATAGCTGTGACGTAATATTGTGGGACAGACATGATGGAATGGGTGTACTATGGTATACCAATGGGTGTACTATGGTATACCAATAAAATTTCTATAGAGCATATAATGAGAAAAGCTAGACTGGAAAAAAACTTACATTTTACATCAGTGATCTCATACTAATCAGTTACAATTTGAGTATTTATACGGATCAGCTTTTATGAATATATGTGATTAAGTATGTTATATGGTGATCTGAATTTCATATTGTGCTTAAGAATTCTTTATTATAATTAGGCTGTAGGCTAATTATTATAAATAGGCCACAGGTTAGCTAATGCTTCTTGAGTCCTGTTTACAGGTGAAGGGACACCACAATCCTCTTCTACAGACAAAGTAATTTAGTTCAGTGTTTCTCAAACCAGTCCCTGGGGATCCCCAAACGCTCCACGTTTACTGGGAGCTGGGAGGGAGCAAAGACATGGACCGCCTGTGGGTCCCCGAGGACCTGGTTGGGGAAATACTGATCTAATTTATGGTCCTTTAAGCTTGAGGCAGAATCCACATGAAACCCGGTGTGGCTCTTTTCTGTCATGCAGCTGCATTTTCTTTTACTTTGTTACTTCGTCTTTTGATCCTCTCAATAAACTGCCTTAGACTTTGAATCGCTTGTGAGTTCATTCTTCGACAAGACAACTGCCGTTTCAAGATTCGTGGAAGGAACATCAACAACCTTTGATAAGCTGATGACACCGCGCTTACAACAGAAAATTAAGATGCCTTAGGAAAGTCAACAAACTGAAAAGGACTGTGACTAACTGTGAAGAAAATAACGGTTATGGCACAAGATTGGCAGCTTACTTTAGTGTTGATGGTGAAGACATGGAGATTATAGACGAATTTAGCCTCCTTGGATTAATCATCAACAACAAAGGATCCAGCAGTCAATAAATATGGTGCAGACTGACATTTGGCAGAGCTGCAATAAAAGAGCTAGAAGAAATCGTCAGTACTGACATCTCTAAGAACAAAGATCAGAATGGTTCAGAATATGGCATTTTATGTGATGCTTTATGCATGTGAAAGCCTCTCTAGACGCTTGCATCAGGTTCTTGCAGGTCCTTGGCTTTCAAAGCCGTTAATGGAATGGCACCCACAGTGCTCAATGCGTAAATCAGAAGACACCGGAACACAAAGGGCATATGAGAGCGGACGAGGTGGGCGTTGGTCCTGGGACACGCACAAATCAAGGTGCTGAAAACATGCTACCTATTTTAAAGAATAAATCTAAACTAATAAAGGGCGTGAAATTGTGTGAAAATTGTTCTGTAAATTAAATCACATTATTGTTTTTGTTTTTTTAAACCAGAGAGCTGCCAGATCAGCACAAATAAATGCCGGAACACAGTCAAAAACAGAGCAGTCCTGGAACGCGGTCCGGCAGGATCCGGCGCAAATGAACCACTGGGCACCCATCTCCAAGTTGAGCAACACCTCAAGCTTCTCACTGAGGCCCATCTCTCCCTCTCCCTCTCCCTCCGTGTTTGTACCATGCTGAATAGCTCTTGCTCCAGTGCAAACTTATACTTGTTCTTGGTTATTCATTGGAAGCTGAGCCTAGCTGCAGTTAGCTGGCTCCTTGACAGATGTATGCTTGTAATGCCCATCGATTTGCTTGAACATCGCTTTGCGCGCACATCACTTCGCTCACACATTACTTTGCTTGGACATCGCTTTGCTTGCACATCGCTTTGCTTGAACATCGCTTTGCGTGCACACCACTTTGCGCGCACATCACTTTGTACAAAAGCCTCTGCTACATTAATGAATGTGAAATGTAATCAGGACAGGAAGATTACCGACGCATTTGAGCTTGGCTGCTGACTAAGACATTTAACAATAACATGGGTGGCAAGGAAAATAAACAAATGGATGCTTGCTAAAACGACGCCTGGACTTTCCATAAAGCACAGACTAGAGCTACCCTAGGCATATTATGAGAACACCCAGTGCATTATAAAAGACCATAATACTTGGGAACATTTAATGCAAAACAAGAATAGGACAGCCAACGATGAGATGTATCTATTCAATCATCGCAGCAACGAACTTGGGAGACAAAAGACCCGGAAAGAAGACAAATCATTCAAGAAGAATGCTGTCTTAATGGCTGCCAGCAGGCAACACTGACTTGATGGGACCTAATACTAATTTTATGGGATGGATCTATTATTGAATAGACACATGGAATGAACACATTGTGGGATATATATATTGTATGATATAGATGCACAGTAGGGTAGATATTAACAAATGTACCTATTATGCGATACATATGTTGTGGAATATATAAATTATTTATCCTCACATAAATTTTGGATTGTCATGGTGACTGTAAACAAAAACAAAGAAGGGAAAAACCATAGGTAATTTAAGACCCCCCCCCCCGCACCACAAACACACCCACACAGGCAGTGCAGTATTGAGTGACCCGGGGCCTCTCTCACTTGCCTCCTGAGTCACGCATCCGAAACATCAGCGATGAGCTCCCGCTCGTTTCACTCAAGACCACGCCAGACTGACCTGTACTCGGGATTCCGTACACCTGGATCAAGGTCCATTAAAATGCAAATAAGCCTGTCTATTAAAGCAGTCTCATCTATTTTCCTGGGCAAATTCAACAGAATTAGATCAGGCTGTAATCAAGATTCACTGAAGAAATTCTATTTGCCCCCAATTACTAGAAATGTTACAGAACAGGACAACTGTGGCTGCCTAATTCGTTATACTGGGTGCAACAAGGGAAACGATTCCATTTACATTCCTTGTTTAACGCCATTCCCATTTCTAAGTGTGGGATATATTGGCAGCAAATATAATAAGTTTGCCCTTTTTGCAATGTTCTCTGAACTTTCTAACCAGCTGAAAACTTGGCTGCCAAAAGGAAAACAGAATATTGGTTTGATGTGTATCATTGTGTCTGAGTATGTTTTGTGAGTGACATTTGAGAAATGGCTGGGAGGGGTGGGATAGCTTCTCTTAGCATCAACTGCCTGCCATTCTGAGACCATGTCGTATGTGTGAACATGTATCGTGTTTCGGAACAGGAGGATGGGGGGTGTGACTGTCAGCTCCCAAAACAGCCTATTGGTTGGTGCACTGACCTTTGAAAAAGAGTCTCATCCTCAATTAGTTTTGAAACCTCTCACTGTGCAGCGAACTCGTTAAGGTACCATCGAACATCCCAGATGCGCTGACCTTTAAGCCGACACCATGAGATAAACAGGACTCCACGTATATTTCTAAAATGCCCCGTGCCCTTTCAAAAAATATCTAGATAATAAAAAAGCACTTTTGAGGGTGTCCTAGGCTCCGAAGGAAAAGTGACCGAAAAGGAAAATACAACTCAAGAAGTCGCACAGCATACTTACAGTTTTCACATGAACAGGAAGAAATGTAGCTACAATTCTGGTGAACAAGTGTGACAATGGATGAGGTTTAAATCATCAGGTACAATCAGTACATGCTGGTGGCCTGGAGTGACTGATGTGGGTGTGGAAATAGCGTTTGGAGTCGGGTAATACATCCAGGGTGCAGGAAGGGTGCAAGTTAGGAGCAGGGCTTTGACTCATAAAGCTCGATAATGAGCTGTCCAGTCACCATATGTGTGGAAAGTAGATGTTGGCTAGCTTAGTGATGAGCTAGCAGTGCCATCCAGCAGCCCAGCAGTCCACTAGCACACATAGCCAAAAGTCAGGTTTGTGCACTTACCCAGCAGTCAACTAGCACAGCTATTCAGCAGGCTGCTAAGTACAGCTAGCACGACTCATCTGAAACCATCAGCAGATGCTTCATATGCATGTCTAGGATAAAAACTGGAAGCGATCCAAGAGCTTCACCTGTCCTTCATCACCAAAAACCAATGGCAGCTCAGGAAATGAAGGTCCCTGCTTACAAACCCTTCGTACTCCTGTCTGCTCGAAAGGACAACAGCAGTGGTGGGAGAGAAGGAGAGGAGAAAATGAAGGGCGACAGAAACAAACGTAGCTGCAGCTGCAGAAATGAGTCGGCCTCATGGTCTTCTGGGTTCATGTGACATCTGGCATTCCCAGGAGCCACTGCTTTTATCGGCAACATTTAATGGAACGACACGGCTGGAATGCAGCAAAATAGGGGAAAGATGCTCTGCCTCCCGGTCGTGTCACCTTGGAGCCTGATTAGGGGATCTCTTGAGGCCTGTGTACTTTTTTTTTTGTTCTACCTCAGACCAATCTCCGGAATCAGCAGACAAGTCAAGCATTGTGAAAGACATCCAGAGGTGGGGTGAGGGTGGTGAGGGATGCTAAAGGGTCGAGAGTGAGCACTGATGCAGCCACGGGCCTTTCGGAGAGAGCATGACCAGCCGCCACGTGCTACAGCCGTAACGTGGACTATCTGTGGGTTCCTGCGGACTGGGCTGCGAAATCCTGGCACTGCAGTATCTCGACAGCTTAATGGGGGACCATCGGAATCTCCAAAAACATGCGTCTACTGCATGAACTGCGTATGAAGCCAAAACAATGGACTGGAGGTATAGAAGAAAAAGACCACAGACTTAGTGAGCACTCTGAAAACTTTCCAAGTTCCAAATATTCATTAGAAATTTCTTCAGTGCAAATTAGGCACAATGACAAGTTCAGGTAGAGGGTTTGGTGCAGGTACCAAAAAACCAGAAGAAAACGCAGCATGGATTTGCCGAATCAGCACATTCACCCTTATGTAAGGTGTCATAAAGTTTATTTTAAAAATTGCTTGGAGGTCGGTGACACACCACAAGCTGGATGCTTTCAGGGTTTCTGGCATGATTTGCAAAGTAAAGATGTTCAGTCCTGTCCTGAAGAGTGGGAGACATCCTCTATGTCCACATGCATCGAGCTCTAAAATGGCTCTTAATTATAACATACAACCATCAGGCCAAAATGTGGCTTTGGTCCAGATGCTGTGTTTGGATAAGGCTCTCATGAACAGGTTCTACCTGTCGAAGAGCAGCTTAGAACAACCCTCTAGGTGAGTTGTGGCAGCTAGGTATCCTGTTGAAGCTTCAATTTGGCTCCTTGTGCTCCTGAGACAGCCAGCATAGGCTGCTAGCCCGGAGAGGCACGGACTGCCTATCAAGAAAACGTCAAAATAGCTGCAGGGGGTAGAACTGCAGAAAGAGACTGTGAAAGACTGAATCACACACAGATCCAGAAGGACACTTTTACTGGACCTTGAGTGCAAATCTACTCAAGTAAACATATTCTGCTTATAAATAAATGCCTGTAATTGACCGCACAAAAGTGATCATTTTTGTTGCAGTTAGTTATGTTGAATTTCGCAAAGCAAATGTGGAAAACAGCACAAAAAAATAAATGTGCAACTATCGATTTGAACCACCTCCTTGCTCTCAATCGACCTGTTATTTTGTTGCATAAGATGTTATGCCGCATTTTCTCATTAATAAGGCTGAAATCTATTATCTGCCCATTTCGCGGAAAAAATCAACGCAGCATCTGACAAATCGGCCCAAACGGAAGGCCATAATTATTAAGTGAATTAATTCCTCGCCAAGTTATCTCCTTGCATAAGATGTCGCATCATTTTGTGTATGCTAATACGGCATCGAATTATATTCAGCGAAATTTGTTGTGAAAGCCAACTGTGACAGGCGGCACTAAAAGAATCACGGCTGCGGACGTGGTTACGCTCGATTATTATTCTTCAATTATGCTTCCCACACGACGTCTCACACCCCCCGCTGCCTCACAAAAAACCCTTCTTCTCCCAATTAGCTTGCGTAACATCAATGGTCGCTCAAACCTTTGGGAACACGTCAAAGTGGAGAAGATCAATCGAGGCCTTAAAAGCACCCACGCGCACCCTCTCCCGGGAGTAGAGGTGTTGCGGCGTTTAAAGCCACGCAGCCCGTTACCGCGAGGGTGGCTGTAGTAGCTAAATCTTAAGCCCTGCTATAAAAAGGTCTGCGATGGAATCTTGGGATACACAAACGCACGATCTGTTAGCATCGCTAAGGACGGGAGAGCTAACGGATGTCTACAGGGGACTAGTTGTTCCACTCATCAGCACTGCCCTGACAGAGATCAGCCTCAGTTTCACAACAGCCAGGGCTGGCTCTACTGTCTCAGCGTCCCTGTGCAAAGCTTTATTTGGGAGCTCTCCCCCCCACCATGAAAACTGATGATCATCTCACTTTCTCTACAATGCAGGTCATTTGGGGGTCATAGGTCACCGTCTGTTCTGACAACAGCTAGAGTCGGCCCTGATGACAGGCAACAGAGCTTCTGCATTGTGTCTGAGATATATGACCCATAGCTACCTTTCATAAACCAAAGAAAACATTCTACAAGACAGAAAGGAGAATGGCATGATAAGCAGAACAGGCAAGGAAGAGGTCTGCTGGTTATCTGGGCTGGTTAGAGCATGCTGCTAATAACACTAAGGTCAATCCCCAGTGTGGGCTACATGTCACTTTCTTGGGGGCGGTGTGCGGCTCAGAAGGTTAAGCCTCTGTGCCCATGATCAGAAGGTTACCGCTTCAAGCCCAGCCTTGGCAGAATAGTTACATGTCTGCGGGCCTTTGAGAAAGGTCCTTAACCCCCAGCTCCAGGGGAACTGCATTAAAGTTGATGGGGTAGGCAAAATGAGAGAAAAGTATCACTTTAATAAAAAAAATACCTAACCTAAAGTATCTCTGTTCTATACAGCAGTGTTTAGCAACCCGGTCCTCGGGGAGCATAAATGTGGACTGACTGTTGGGGGGTCCCCAAGGACCAGGTTGGGAAACACTGCTATACAGGGGTCCATGAGACTTCACAGGCCTTAGCCTGGACTGAAGGCCAGAGTGCATTTCATGGAATTTCAGGATGATTCTCCTCTGCCTTGCAGTGTATACACCACTGTAACATCCTGTACTTAGTCTAACAGGCTACCTCTATGGGTGACAAAACCCAAATGTGGCTTCAAAAAAATAAAAAGCCAAGGAAACGATGGGTAATAAATGGGACAGAAACTCAACCCTGCCCCCCCACTGCCTCGATTTTCATAGCAGTCAACATTCAAATGACCCCCCCCCCCCAATCCTGCATAACCAGGGGTCTAGCAGACAGACAGGTCTCTCTACTTCATTGCGATGTGTCTCGGTCAGTTCCATACTCCCAGCTCTCAACCCCCCCCCCACTCGCCCCCACCAAAACAGAACATTTAGTGGCACTGAAGAGTTGTCGTTTGCAGGCCGCCTGTGCTGGATGTCGGCGTGAAAAAGGCCGGCCCTGCGGCATCGCGAGACCCTAAAGCGAACGGCTGGCACCGCACCTTTATTTACATACCGGCGAGCCCTGACGCATCCAGATGTAAACATTTCATGGCAGGAAATGTCACCCAGTTAAACATGTCAAGATGATTAAGAGCTCCCTGCCAACAGCTAATGGATATTTTGGTGACACTGTTGTGACATGAGGCATGCCCAGCCCTTGGGGAGACTGGGGGGAGAGTTATCAGTTATCCTGGCACAGACCTGCATACCTGACATCAGTTACATTTAATAAATCTCTCCCTCTCAAGGTACTCTTAGCATGGGTCCAAGACCCCTACGCTAATCAGACTAATCATGTAAAACAGGCTAACCTCGCTATTCACAGTAGCCACCTTCCTCTATCTCCATCTGCCCTCATGTCTGGGTCTCTGCTGTGTGGGAGCAAGATGTTCTCTAACGGTAATGGCCATTCAAATCAGACAGGCAGGGCATTTGTTATCCGAGCTATTTGAACATCTCCAACACAGGAGAACAGATTTCTATTTTGTTTTTTAGTTCAAGGTGATCTATAACTACTTTGCTTTTTAAGAGGCTCAATTTAAACAATGCAAGGAGACAAACCCTCCCTGGTCCATCCCCAGTGAGAATTCAAACATAAAAAACTGCTGAATGATTATCCAAAACCATGATCCATTTTCTAGGACTCCCTTGTAGAGTGACAATGCAACAAAACTTTAATTAAGCGTTGAATCTGGTGTAGAGGTGGTATAGGCGCACACTGCCCAATAAAAGCACAGCATAAAGGGTGAGAGCCCATCAAATTCAGGGTAACTTAGACTAATTTAAGATAGTAAGATTACAAAATAATAGATGCCATCACTCTGAGGACCTGTAGGGGGTGATATGTGCTCATCGTGGCAGGGATTACCTTCCTGATTAAGGGAACAAAAACGCTTGCAGGTCTCTCTGGGGCCTTGATACCGACTTCTGGTACTTTCTGGAGCTGTTTTGCTTCAGGGTAAGAACACCTCTGATGGCCAGAACCTCCCACAAGGAAGAGCGAGGGACCTGAAGACTAGCATCTTCTCTGCTGACCTTGCCCACTTCTCCAACAGCGGGCTCATCTGACTAAATTTCCCCAGCGCAACAGAAACCGCCATCGTCCAAAAATTGTTTAAACAGAGGTTTGCTTCGCTCACCAAGTCTGTAGCTGGGGAGGCAATATTTTAACAATAATAAGAATGTGAGCAAAATCACCCCCCTTTGTAACATTTCATCACCAGAGCATTTCTTTATCATTTAAAGGAAGTTGCCCTACTTGTACCTGGGAAATAAAAAATAGGTTGATAGTTTCATCTAAAGAATGTTATTGATAGGGGAGCAGCGACCATGCTCAGGGTCAGCGGACAGAAGATGGCTGGCTGGAAAGATACATTCCAGGGGATTTCCCCATTAAGAACCAGTCAGAGGTAAAACACAGGCCTACATTTTCTGAGGATTTGCCTATACTGCTGTCCCACTCGAGGCCAATTAGGGTCCTCATTAAGCCATGGTAGAAGATGACTGTTAAGCTGGTCCATGCTGCTGGCGCGTACGGATCAATGCATTTGCAATCTGCATGAGCCAAAAATGCCGGGCAGGCCCAGGGAGACTTCAGACCTTGCAGGCAGCATCCTCCCCTCCTGGGTGACGTGCCAGCCCCCCACCCCCCCACCCCTGTCCGGCCTTACTGACCTGCGCCGGTGATGGGCAGCAAAGATTAAAAGGCCGGCGTTAACCCCTCCACGGGGCCTGAATCTGACGTGCGATGTGCCATCTGGAAAGCTACCACGGACCCATTTTGAATCCTTCCAGGCTGCAGTCACTGCAAATCATTTCAGCTTTTTCGTGTTTTTTTCCATCTCCAGCTCCTTTGGGTCCAGCCTTCTCAGGAAACATGTCTCCATGAGGCAGACACCTGGTGAATATCAAGCTTTCAGCTGAATAATGTGAATAAAAACTTTCCTTCTCACACTCCTTAAATTTCTGAAACAATAATCTATATCCAGCTGGAAGATACAGGATAAGCTGCGTTTGGGGTACAGAATTTGGCTAATGTAAAGATGACAAATGATAATTATGAAACGATGCACTGAATAATTTTCTGTTCTAGTGTTGAGGATGAGGATCCATAGTGAATCAGCACAGAGGCCTGTCATGTGACCTAATAGTCATGTGACATATATTCCCTAATAATTAATCAACACTTATAAGGTTTCTTCTTTAACCTCTCTGACAATGTGATCATGGGCTAGGGAGGTGCTCTCACTCTATTCATCTAATCAGATTGAATTCAGCCCTTTTGCACTTCACAAAGGTGCTTTGGCTATAACTATATGATCAACATTCGCATAGGTGGCTTGGCCAATCGCAGAGGCAGGACTGGGCACTCAAGTCCAATCATAGACATAAAAGCAGGGCGAGTCTGACACAATTAAACCTTTAACCCTCATTTTTTGAAGGGCGCGTTGGGGTGACTGACCCTCGTTCACGCCTGCTGCTGTGATGTGGGCGCCGGGAACTGAAATGCCCACCATTCCTGCATCACGCTGCCCATTAAACAGGCTTTGCAGCCACCTGAGGCATGATTTAATCACCAGGAACTAATTAGCATTAAGACGGCAGTTACTTTAAAGAGGAGCATGAGGTCATTACAGGGTTTCCTCAGCGGGTTGGGGGGGTGTGTATGCAGAGGGCAGGACCGTTCCTAGCCCATGTGACACCTTAGGCGAGCATCACCACTGGTGCCCCCTGTCTGAAGCAAAGTGAAATTGGCTGGCAAGTCGGTACCCCCTCAGAAGTTGGCGTTCTTGGCAGCCGCCTATCTCGCCTATAGGATTTTTCGGCATTGGCGTACGCACCCCCCAACGAAGGACCGATTCTGCCAGCTAGCACAATAAGAACGCCCTGTCAGGATGACCCTGGGCAGTCAGGTGTAGCTTTACGTGAGCTGTCATCCAGTCCTGTGTTGCTCACCCACTTCAGGGTGTCCTGCTGTGTCTTGCCTCCTGTCTGTTTCCCACAAATTTGTCCCTCATTCACCCACGCTCCACCCACAGCCGCGCCAATCTGACCGGACCCTGTGTGGCACCGGTGACAAGTTCGAAGCGGCGAGATTAGCCTGGATACTGCTGTTGAACCATTAAACGTCAACATGAACTGGGGAAAAATGCAGCATTGTGAGCAGTGTAAGATAATACTCCTGTATCACAATGTGGTATAATGTGTAATAACCTCATTATGGAGGCCCGGCTTACTTAAACACCTCATGTCCGAGAAGAATGTGCTGAATCACCATGAGGATTGTGCATAAATACCACACACACACACACACACACACACACACACACACTCACACACACATAGCCGGGCGTCTCCGGAGGTTCCTAGCAGCCTTCGCATCCATCACTGCCCTCAAACACTCCCTCCTATTAGCATGCGTCCATAAACAAATATTCTCCATCGCTCCTAATCTGCCTGCAAATCACTCATAATGGATTTCGCCCCATGGCTGGGAGCTGCCATCCGCCACCATTAACGAGACAGTGTCCTCCTCCTGCATGCCATCCGTCTGCTCCTCTGCTCTGCTCATAATTCTGTAGGAGCAGATCCATGTACATCCTGGCCCCCGTTTTTACTCCCCGGGGGGTCAGGATTTGAATGGCAAGTGAACCTGGGCTCCTCTGGCTTTGTAGCTCAGCCAGGTAAGATTACCTCATCTATTTCACTGTCCCATGGTGTTCCTACTTGTTTCATTGATTTATTCTGATTGGCTGACTGCAGTCAGATAACGTGCACTTGGTGCCCGCCCACTTCCATCTTCTGCCACCCAACAGCGGATGACTGCAGACGGTCACTTCATTTGACTATTGGCTTTTGTGGCAGCCAAGAAATAAATCTGGCACGCAAGGTTCAGACCCCACGTTATTTTTTATTATGTGTGCAGCAAACGGACATGTTAACTGTTAAGTGACACTGTCACATCAATTATGCATTGATTAAAGCTGTGGCTAAATTAGCTTAGTTATTTCACGCAATGTAATGATCAAGCTGCTAATAAGACCTGACAGGACTGCTGTTTACTAGTCTTCTAAAATGTAAGATCCCTTTAAGGGCAACAGTGAAAGGGAAAGTGGATCTTTCTCAGGCCTGGGAAGAGTATCGAGGCTTCTGCTCCAAGCACATGTGACAGGAAGTACTACTAGTGCCCAACAATGTGTGAGGGCAGGTGAGAACAGATGGTAAGTCTCACCCCAGGGTAAAGCTGACCGCATACTTCACGGGATGGAACAATGCAGGTCCTTCTCTCTCTCTCTCTCTCTCTCTCTCCCTCTCTCTCTCGCGTTCCATCCCCACATTCTGGAATTCTGGATTAACCCGTGAGATCACCATAGTAACCTCTTCCTTTTCCCTCTTTTAGGACCGACCTAGGATACACACGGAGATGGTCCGGTGGGGGGGGGGGGGGGGGGGGGGGGCGGGGAGCATTGGCCACAGAGGGTTTGGATCCAGTTCTGGCCACCCGACCGGGGGGGCGGGG